>JANIMX020000110.1:361995-374757 GCA_024582655.2 Erythroxylum kunthianum
TCATCTTGGGGATTCTCGCCGATCATAATGAGGCGTGAGTGACCCGATAGTTGCTCGATATGACCCTTCTTGGTGCAGAAGTTCCAATCAGACTCCATGCCCTTGGGAACAACGATAGCCCCAACTTGGGGCTTCTCGTCTCGGGAGGGTCCAGCCGGCGAGTCGAGGACTGCGAATCTGAACTCTTTGCCTTCAGAGACTGCCGGAGTTGGAAGGGAAACGGTGAAGGTGACGTAACGCCCTGGAACTATTTCTTGGAACTTCTGTGTGTCAACGATCATCTACTGAAAGACTGAGACTTTGGTTACAAATTGGCATGCACGTGTTGTTAGAGAGACAAACTTAGGGAGAAATTTAATATAGTTAATGCCTTTTTTATACAAAAAAATTACATCGAAATTGTTAAAACAGATAATAAAACTTTTGAATAAAAAAGTTTGATTTAAAAATCAATCGGTTTGAATTTTTTTTTAAATTATCTAATTTTTATTTAGTTTTATTTTTAGTAATTTTTATTATTAAAATGTGTCAATTTATTAATTAATCAGTAAATTTTTATAAATTATAATAAAATAGTTAATTTTTATTTAATAGAATCAAACTTCCAACTTTTTTTATTAACCAAAATTTTAATTTTGTTCAATTTATATATATATATATATCAATTTTATACTCGTTAAACCATTAAACCTTAAACATTTTATTTATTAGTTTAATTTTTGATTCAGTTTTTAAAAATTTGATGAAAGTGAAAAAATAACAAAAATCAAATTTATAGCTTAACCTTACTCTTTCTTGATTAATAATTGAAAAAAGAGGGAGAGTTTTATTTTTAATAGCTAATAATAAATATAAAAAAAAGAGTTGTCAAAAATAAAAATAGCATGAAATTTATAATTTTTAATAATTAACTTTTATTTTCGTAACTATAATAAAAAATATACACCTTTTTAAAAATGTTTTAAGGTTTTCAAAGTCAATAGCGTCAAGTCCAACTTGATTGAATTTCAAGCTAGCTTTGATTGTGGGGTTGGTCCTGTCTGGCTCGAGTTGAGCAAGCAAAATGATGTCATTTTGGTAGTTTACTTTATTGGGCTTTAGGTGGGGCTCAAGCTGCATGTAGGGGATAGAGTGAGCCTGGATCTTCTCTAATCTGGCTCAACCCACCCATTGCCAACCCTAATTGTAATTTGGTAACTTGCTCCTTGTTTAATTGCATGTGCATAGATGGAGAAAGTGCTATCTGCTTTTAGAATAACTCTCTTGGCAGATGATGTTATCCTTTAATCATATCACTGCAGTCAGATTTAGTTCCAACTCATAATCAATGAAACAAACAAGAAATCTTATTGCACATTGTCTGTTCTTTTTTTAAGAATGGCTCTTCTTGAGCATGAATTAGAAACACATCATAAATATAAATTTATAAGTTACCTTTTACTTGCTATGGTACACCTCAGTTTACTTGAAGTTTCTTCTGCCGGGTTGTATTTTGAAGAGCATTTATCATGTTAGACTAAAACCAGTCAAATTAAAATATGTTGGTTAGAACTTTTTGGTTAATTTTCTCTGCATGCATCTTGGACTGCTATAACTTTTGATGCTTTGTTTTGGCCAATTTACTGGCTGGAAAATGTAGTCTGGCCACAAGAGGTCGGGGTGCTCTTGTTTTTTGTTCAAACCCCCTGACACACACAAATCCTGCAAAAACGATTACACCAGGATAACAAAATTAGAGCATTCTTGAATGGCCATAACATGTGTGTGGCTTGAGTAAGATACAAAATTTGTTAGTAAGATATTCAAATACACTATTGCCTGATCCAAACTTTTCAGTTTCTCCAGCCCATAGCTTCCTTTTTTCTTCCCTCTTATAAGTTAATTGCTTGCAAATGAGGATAATATTCCATACACATCAGAGTTGGATTTTATATCCCCACTACTTGGCATCTTGATTTCTACCATTTGATTGAATTTGTTCAAAACTGTAACATATTGTTATAGCATGAAGCTTACTGCTGCAAATTATTTAAATTTATGTGATTCTTTATCTAAGAGCACAATCTCTCTCTCGGTCCTCAACTCCGTTTAAAATGGTGAAAATGTTCAAAGACAATTTGTGAAAATTAAACTGCAAGTTGTGAGCTAACCTAAAATTCTTTGTAGTAAAAATGACCTCATTGCATAATTGCTTCTGTATAAGTAGTATGTGCCCAGTGATACATCAGAATGTGATCAGACCGTACAATGTGGGATATGCTAAAAGTTTAATTGCATACCTTTCCAAAAGCAGTGCTGAATTTCTTCTGTTGATAGCCCTATCAAAACAATTATACCTTGTGAGCATTTACATTTACAGTTTGTTTGGGTTTTTAAAGTGCCAAAAATCTCATAGTTTCTCTTTTACCTTTGAAAATAGTTGGTACAGATGTGCCAAAGTACACTGTTCGTCTTGGTAAATTCCATATCCATGCTCTTGGAACATCAATTGGGTTGATACTTGATTCATGATCAGCGAATACCTGCATCTTACTTGCTATTAATATGACGACATCTCGTCAAACTTCAGATTATGATTTACTTTTCAACTGTAAAAATTTTGTTCACATTCTAATGCCATTTGCAGTAAATAGGTATGATTCTCACACTCTTTCAATGTCATATTTCATGTCTATTTCTGTAACATTATTCAAATATTTATTATCATTTGAAAAACTTGCCTCATTCACTTGAAAATATGTGCCATTAAGTGGAAAACTCCCTTTCATTGCTGTTCTACAAGGTATCTGCATACGAAGTCATTTTAAATATCAGTAAACAAGCAAATAATCAATTATAATGCTATGAACATTTCAACTACGTTTCCTTACTAGAATGGTTCCTCTGACTGTTTGTGAGTTAGCTTCTCTGATACTGCTGCACGATAGGCATGTTTTCTCATTGCAAATTTGACCTGGTTCTTGGGACTGACATTGTCTAGCAGGTGGTTCAATTGAATTTGCAGTTTCACCTAGCAATAAATCGTGCTTAGTAGTTTTACAACAAGAGTTCAAACTTTGAGTCTTTCTATTAGCCTTGCTTTATTCTTAACATGATATTAACAAGCCTGTAAACTGCAATATACAACTGAAGCACTAGTCAAGCTCTGGCAAGTACAGAATGGGTGCTTAGAGTTTCATTTGGTTAACATTGCGATAATTTGTCTTGTTTCTGTTGAGAGTCGTTTAGGAGAAGAGAAAAACTTTTTGAAAAACCATAAAAAATTCGGAACTTTAGTTGAAATTATTCTAAAAGCCGGCCATTCTTTAGATACATACTATTCTGATACTTACCTGGTGCCCATATTGCAAGAAGGAATGGACTGGGATCATCAGGTTCTCTTTTATCAATCTGCAAATATCATGAAGTGGCTGTTAGATGAAGTGGGTGATGAAATAAGAAATGAAAGTTAGATGATAAAAGAATTCAAACCCCTTTTAGTAGCTGATGTGAATCTGGTAGTTCATAGCTGCATCACATTAGAGAAGACAAGTATTAGACAATTCAGTTTATAATCTATTTTCACAACCCCTCCGTTTTTTTTTAATATGTGACTTAATTCATTGTTATGATATGTTTTCTTCAGTTTGGTATATGAATGATTTTCACATTTTCTGTTCCTTGGTATCTGCTCCTGAAGCAACACATTGATTTTCTTTTTTCAAGTGATATACTACTTTAATTTAAGTTAATTACATGCTCGTAAGAAAAGCTGTGACCTAATGTGGATGGAATAATCAACGGGTTAGTAATCTATCTAAGGTGATTTCAGAAGCACATTTAGTTTGGGAAACAAGGGTTGACACAAGCTATCTAAGTCGTTTGCAGTGAATCATTCTGTGAATGTAGTGACTATGTACTTACACTTGGTGCTCTGTTCGTAATTGGCTCACATTCTTCAATTTTGGTGTAGGGATGGAAGCAGCTCCTGGGTTCAAAGCAACCAAAGCCTTTGACATGTCAAATTCTTGGAGTTTCATGTTTGCTTGCATATAATTCTGCAGATTCTCAGTGAACTCTTCCATGTTAAGTTTTATTGTGGGTATTTCATCGGGATCCTCACAGAACATGTCCTCCATATCGCTCTCCGTTACTTCTGTGGGCTCTTGTTCTGGTGTTGATGGTTCCTCCACAATAGGTATGCAATTGTTAACCTCCAATTTTGCTGTTGTAAGTGAACTTTCCATTGATGGTGGTAAGAGCAACGGATTAATAGCTATGCTATTACTTATGCCAGCCTTACAGAGTTCGTTCGAAGTTATCAAGCTATTCTCTTCTGGCCCAGGCAGAGCAAGCCTTGAACTGCATTAAATAAGGTACGCATGAAAGAGTTTCACACTTAAGCTATGGAAAATTGATTGAAATAGTTTTGAGTTGAGGTTTCTGATCTCTGACTTTCTGTCATTTATCTCATTTTTTGATTTCTTGGGTTATTAATCCACCACAATGACAGAACTGCCCTATGTTCTTCATTTGAATGATCAAGCAATCATATATTGACCAACTTCTTTAAAAAAACTTGGAGAGTTACGGAGCAAGCGTGATGAATAGCCAAACTGATAAATATGTTCAGATCACTTTCTTTCTCGACTTAATAGAATTATGATGAAACTCTTGTATGACAATTCTTGCAAACGATTGCTTGAAGAGGAGAAGATTTGAATATGGATCTTACCAATTATGTGGTTCCACAAAATGTGTTTATGAGTTTAAAGTGAACTATTAATTTTTTCTCAATTAGGCAAGCATCTCTGTTCTGTGTAATGATGGCTTTTTGATAGTATTTGCTTAGGATACTGACCTTGCAAAGGCACTTGCAAAATGTCGGCATTCTGCTCTCATAGGGCATGCATTGCAGTTTGGTTTATTCTTTGTGCAAAATACCTGTTTAAATGTCAAAGCTAGGATGCATCAATGCTTTTTGAAGCTTTTGCTCCAAGTCTTCAAGCAGTTGTGTAGAAAATGTTACAAGTGAATATACCTTTCCAAATGTGATCATCTGGTAATGTAATTCATACCTGTAATATATCACAAGGAAAAGGGAGATTGTTTAGCTGAATATCTTTAAAAAGATTTTGATGCTTAGAATAACTACTTCTGATGAACAAACAAAGTTGAAGAAGATGTTTATGGGCTTACAGAGTTCGCTGATCAAGTTTGCACAATCTTGGCCACAAATACTTCTGAATGGATTCGAGCACTGGGTACCTGGAGAGAGGGCAGTTAGCATCTTAATTAACTGGTGAAAATGTAGTCTGAGTCAGCAACAAGCACTTACAATTCTAGGAGGTGTAACTGTAGTGACTCTGGCAATGGTTGAAGGGGGACCCACCCTAATCGAACTGCTATCCGTCCAACATTTGTGTCAACCTTCACAACAACTTGTTACATAGATTGTTAGTTGTATTATGCTTTCATGGTCCAGAGTTGGTGTATACTATTTCAAGATCATGCAAGTCATAGACAATCTGTAGTTAAAATGAGAACAAACCGGGAAGGCAAGATGGTGAAGTGTTAGTAGCCTCACACACTCCACACTTTTCAGTCCCAACCCCCTTATACTGAGCAGGTAATCCCTGCAGAGTAATGATTACAGAGATAACAAAACGTTCAAAGTGTTAATTGCTACTAATCTCTAGCTGATATCAGATATCTGTAAAAATAAAGAACTGTCCTTGTTTGTCAATGAAGCATTTCTTCAATAATATACACAGTGAATGTGATTTTCTCTAGCCAGTAGTTAAGATCACTTACTTTACTTTTTCAGGTGGGACATATCTTAACCATTCCAGATCAATGCTCCCATGGTCTTGTACCACTCGGTTGAGGAAGTCCTGCAACATCAACCATGGTTGAAGTGTTGTAAAGAAACTCTATCTTAGGGAATAGTATGGTAAGATCAAAGTGTCAATTAAACTGGGAGTATTGTCCCTTAATTACCTTGATCCTCTGGGCAAGCATATTGTTCATCCCTCTTTTTTTAATTGCTTTAGAAATCTCATCAACACTTGCTGATCTCAGTGCTTCATAGTCCAAGGAATCCATTGTATCATTGCTTCTTTCTTTTTTCCGATCATTTATTTCCGCCTGCCTACGCAGTCTGTCCCAGTCAACACTATCCTTTTCTGCTCTATCATCCTTTTGTCTTCTTACTTTATTGTTACTTGCATGTACCTCTAGGTTCATCTTATTGTTTAAATAAACATGCTCCTTTGATTTTGGGTTGACCATTGTACATTCTACCTGTGTATGCTGTTCAACTGAAGTGATTCCTTCCTCAATCAGCTTGTTCATATTTGGTGTGTGGTAAAAGGTTTTCTTGTTTGCCACCGGTGCTTCAGGATTTACCAGCTCGTTGACTTGTGTGCTTTCTGGTCTGTAATGCATGTTTCTGTCAACTGGTTTATCATTGAGGTCAAATGTATAAACATGTTGGTCCAACATCGAAGCTTCTTGATATCCTGATGGCCTACATTGTTGAAATGGGGTTGCATGCATACTCTCTGAGACCTGTCCAATCTTCTGGCTCGTGCGGCTTATATATTTCTCCTTGCTGAAGCCAGAAGCAGTGGGAGGCCAAGAAGATAAGCTTTCTTCGCCATAAAATTCAAAGCCTGCTGTTTTCAGCACGTCTTTCTGTGCTCTTATCTGCGGCCAACGAGTACTGGAAGAAACTAATTTTACCTGGTTATAACTGTCTTTTAAAAGGCTTTTCAAGCTTCCTATTTCTTTCTGTTTGAGATATTTCTGAATCTGATGGATATTTTCCTGTTGTTCAGGTACATAGCTAGGTTCAACCTCAAAGAGTAAGCTCCCATTGACCCAACTGCCAAATTCTTTAATCAAGCTGGTACTCTCTGTTTGCAGAGGATCTATTATATATGAACCGTGACTATTGGGTTTATACCTGGTAGTAGGATCCTCTTCCTCTGTGTTGGAGCCCCTGTGAAATCTGACTTGTTGATGGGCTTGGCCAACTGAGGAATCTAAGGAATAAGATGATGATAGAACATTGTCCTCAACACTGTTATCGAATGTTTCCATTATGCCTTTTCTTTTAATCCTTGATGTCTCAGAGGTGTGTTGGTTTTGTATTGATTTATTGTGCATCATAGAGCTATGGCTGTAGAGAGGATTACTCAATTGTTTTGACTGTTGGATAATGTTGCTTGGTTCAAGTATGCAGACATTTGGATCTTTAACTGATGTGTTAGTTCCATCCATGACAAAAATGTTTCTACTTGACCTCAGAGGAAATTGTGCAGCTAGTGACATAAAGGCAGAGCTGCAGAATGGGAAAGTAACTGAAATACTTTCAACCCATGCAAAGACAACATGCTTTTGGATTGTCTGAATTTGAAATTAACCTTGATTACCTGGAAAGATGATCCGAAACATTCTGAGTAAGGAATACTCCAATAACTGAGTCCACAACTGATCCTTTCCATTTTGAGAAGCGTCTATCTCCTGCAAACAGTGTTAATATACTCATCTGACTTAGGTGAGTGTCTTCGTAATTTTCTAAGTGAGATCATGAGTTCATTTCTAATGTATTATCATTAAAAACTTCAAGTGAGGAAATACTGATTTTCATGTTATGAAAGAGTGTCTTTTGGCTTGTAAACAATAGTGCAAAGAAATTTTAACTTGTTTAGTATGTGGTAGATATGTGACAAATCTTTTATTTGGCTGTCATTCAAGAATAGGATTGGCAATTTATGAAAAGTGTTTCCTATTAGCTTTTGATATGTTCTTTCAATGATGACAGTTCATGAGGCTAGCATTCATTTAGATAGTGTCCAATAAGCTTTACACATAACTGTTAGTTTCCATTATGATGGCTTGGATATGTTGAAAAGAAGTAAAAAAAGTACAAATCTACCCTACAAATTCGATTGCAAAGTTTGGCATCTTAATAATCCGATTGTCTTGGGGTACATGTATAAGGAAGTTTACCTTGTACGAGGTGCATTCTTGCAATGAATGAATCAACTCGTCCTTGGAAAACTCTCCTTTCTTCCTCCCACCACTTCTCTTTTTCCTTATCAATTTCTTCAAGTCCTCCACTTTCTTCTTCCCACATCAAGAGTTTCCATACGCGGTCTGTTTCTGGGTCAAGATCTACTTTAGGCCTTGGTTTACGCCTCTTGATTAGTTCAAAGCCAACATATGGAACAACTGCTCCATCTCCTTTGTATGGCACCAGTGCTTTTTGATCTTGGCTTTCATCATTGTTTCTTTCATTGAGATTGAGACCCTCTATTAGAGATGTAATTTCCTCAATTGTAAGAATGGGGTCATGTTTTGGAGGTCGTCCTGAATAAAAAATGAAACTCAGTTACTGTTCAGAGATTATCAGAGCCTCTGTAACAGCGACAATTTGAGTAACAGATTTGCTAATCTGCAAGATACCTCTTTTTTGTACAGGTGACTGACAAGGATTGTTGAGTGCATTCTTCTGACCTTGTACCCTACCATCTGAAGGATTAAATAGAGAAGGTTCTGAAGTTGTTTGTTCTCTACTGATGTACTGGTTACAACTTCTGCTTTTTGGTCTACCTCTGGGTGTGGTGGCTGTTTTAGGAGGAGTTGCTGGGTGCATAGCACAAATTTCTTTAGTGTTTAAGGAGGATGAATCAACCATATTGCTGGATCTGTTGATCTCTCCTACACCTTCAATACATAAATGGCCTTTGTGAAGAATAGGTTGCTTTAACATATCATGTGAAGACATCAACAGAGTGTATTGTTCACTGGTGATTGGCTCGAGTCTACCATTCCCTCTCTTCTGACTGTTGTCAGATACTTCATAGTCTTTTTGTGATCTAGATGCAGTTTCAATGACATCATTCATGAAGATTCTTTTTGTTACATCTTCACCAGCCTCAAACCGATGTATGCCGGATATCCATGTTTGCTTTTCTGTTTCCACTTTCCTTTTCTTGTGAGTTTTTGGGAAGCCTGCATGGGAAATGCTACTGTGTTGGCCATAACTCGTCTGATATGGTTGTTGGTACATGATTGAAGAGTCCACAGGATTTGGAGTACAAGATTCTCTTCGCTTATTGTAGCTTTCTGCTATCTTGGGTCTACTTCCATCAATTGTATATGTTGAAACATTTGGCATTGGTTCATGCATACTTGGAGAAGTCAGTTGTCTGATCTTATCAGGAGTTTTACAATCTCTTTTCCTTGGTTCAACAATATGTCCAGTTATTTCAGAATGAAAAAATTGATGCTCACCCATAACCCTCTCTCTTGCCATGGTAGTTGGAATCTCCGTTTGCACATCTTTTGTTTGAGCTACTTGAACTATAGCTGCTTGTTTTATTGAAATTGATAGGGGATCATGTGGTCTTAGATTCATACGAAGGATGTGATTGCTCATACCTCCTACTTGCTCTGCCAATAGCCTACTGTGATTGTCAATCTGCAAATTTGACTTTATTCCACCAATATTGTTGCCTCTACTGCTTGATTGTGCAGCTCGGGATTCTGTACTCCTCAAATTAAGTTCAGCCTCTTTCTCACCCACCTTCTCGTCCTCTCTTTCATCATTGGCATTTTCTAAGTTGAACTTTAATGCTTTTCTACAAGACCTTAAAGTAGTTTCTGCATTGGAAACTGTAACCTCTCCCATGGAATGTGAATATAGTGTCACTGTTTCCTTCTGACCTTTTCTTGATACATTTGTCCTTTTCCTTGAGCTTTCCTTGGATTTAGTGATCTTTGTGGTTTGTGCCCTTGGAGTTCTCTTTGGTTTGCCTTCGACAATGACCTTTGGCCTGTGCTTTCTCCTTTTTGGTTTTTTTCCTTCGGGAGTTATATTTGGGTCAAATCCTTGGTCCGAATCTTTAGGCTCTTCAAATGGAACAGAAACAATAGCAGATGATGAATCCAATACATTATATGAAAGCTCATCACAATTGAGATTAGCTACACTGTCTATGGCTATGACTGCATTGTGTTGCTCATCTTTTTCTTTGCTCAACTCCTTTTCTAACAGGAAATTTGCTGCTATACGAGATTGAATGGTCAACTTATTTGACTGACTTGATGTCACTTCTTTCAACTGAAGGGGCAACGGAAAATGAAGTACTTCTTCAGCCTCTAATCTTGGTGGTGTGTTTAGATCATAATTGAAATGGGACTCTATGACAAATTTATCTGCAGAAAGTACAGCCATTCTTAAGAATGAAATCATAAGGTCACATTTGAATGTGAATGGCAACAAGTTCATGGAACTAATTCCCTTCATAAAATGGTCTTGGCAAGTAAAACATACAAAAATGAAAGGTAATTAAAGAACAACTCCCACTTGTAAACTATATGTGGCTCAACACCTGAGATAGTATTATGGTCTTAGCACATCAATGAGTCTGGCTTTTACTAACATTGTAAGTTATAGCAAAGTACACATCAGTTGTTGTAGTAGTAAGTTATAGCAAAGTACCTAGTGAATAGCTAGCATATTTTTCTACGCATCAAGATATGATGAAATTAAGCAGGAAGGGGGTGTTTTATGCTAGAATTGTAATTAAACTGTGTTAAGTGTAGATCACAATTTGATGAAGCTAGTATGAGACTGAAGACATGTGTGTGATCTAATTTTCTGAATTGCTAATTTGCTTATAATAATAATGGAAGTGTAACATGTGTACTTAAACGTAGGAAATGCAAATTCCAAGTTCACAGCAAAGCTATTCACTGAGAGAAGCAGTACATTGCTATGAAAAAGCTAAAGTCTCAATTGCTTACTTTGTGGTCTCTGGTATGAGCCATCACATTCACTCTTTCTTTTTGAAGTCGAGCTCTGAGTTTCCAAGTTTTGTTTGATCGAGTTGTTGACTTGGGGGTACAAACTTGGGATGAGATTTTGGGCTCCCATGCTCATACTTCTGGTTGGAGTTATGCTTTTCTGCCTCATAAGAGTAGGATTCTTCGTTGAGAAAAAATCTGCCAATGAAACATTGCTCCAACCCGCATTGTCATCAAACAAAGCTCTAGTGAACGGTCTTGACGTGTGATCTGTGATTTCGTTACTTGCAACCAAACTCGGGTTGTATCCTCTGTGCCAAACTGTGTGATCAATTTGGTTGTAATTCTCGTCCACAATACCACAATTCAACAGTTCCACAAAACCTCCAGGCAAGATAGTTGATTCTTCCCAATTTACTTCTCCCAATTGGCTTTCAAGCATCCCAACTGGGGTTGAAACTGATCTCATTGAAACCAACTTCTCTGGAGTCGGGGGTACCCAAGAATCCAGGTATGCTTTCTCTTGTAAGATTGGAAATCTCTCACCAAAATGGAACGTTGATGAATCCATTCAATCCACCGACAACAATGGCTTGCTTTCCTCTTTGACTAATTTAACTCGGCGATTGTACCCAACACTTTTAAACAACCAATTTTCTCCTCGTATTTTTCCCCAACTACTCACATTGCCTCAAACTCAGCCCGTTCTCATTCCACACCTATCATATTTTCCGAACACCAAATTTCACTCGGGTGGTTAAGAATTGAAAATTGTCGCCTTGACAGAAAAAACAATAGCAGTAATTGTTAAAGCATCAAATTGGTTACATGTACTTACTCCAAAAAAGACTTGAGTTACCGCCGTACCCGCTGATACTGATTGAAAGCTGAACCACTGGTGGTGGATTTTGTACTTGTACAAATGGAAGATTTGGAATCTTTTGCATGAAATATAAAGTAATAGGATTCATGTCAGCTTCTGCTCCTCATCTTATCGAAATGCAACGTAATGATGCCTGAGACTGGAAGAGGCTCCGACGTGGCCAAGGCGAATTTCCGGCAAGATTTCGCTCGCCGGCAAGTCGACTTCGGTTGCTTTGGAGAGTAACGAGAAGATCGAGACCGTTGTTGAGAGGTAGTAAAGTGAAGAATCAGAGTAAAAGGATCAAAGGCATGAAGTACAAGATAAAAGGAGATGACGACGATGTAGAAGAAGAAAGATATTATTTAGAACGGAGGGGTAACGTCAAAAACTTGATCGAATTTGTTAAGAAATAATAATAACTGTTATAAATGTAAAGAAACTAATGACCAATGCTCCCCAACAACTAACAACTAAAGACAGCTATACCAACTAACGACCAGATGCTCCCAAACCAACTACTAACAACTAAGAACACCCATACACTCTTATAAGGTAAGGGTTTTGCATTGCTAGACATTTGATATATTTGTAATAAAATTAAATTATCATCAATTAAAAATATTTTATCAATGTTTATATTAAAAAAACTATTATTTTTATTTTTTATATTTTTAATTTATGTTAAAAATAATAAAAAATATATGTAAAATGATATTTTATGATGTAAATTAATGTTATGGACATGATAATTGAGTTTAACTCTTAAATTCAATTAAGAACTTAACCTAATTGATTGTTCATATTATGTATTATTTTAAATTTAATAATATTTTATAATATAAAAATAAAAATAAAAAGGTATAATTAATTTTAATAAATACAAATCTTGATTTCATTTATATGTTAAATTTGTTTAACCATTAACTTTGTAATATTACTTTACATAAGCAAAATATACATTAATCTGGAAACTTTAATATCATACGTTTTTTTTTCTCCTTCATTTCTACATTTTAATTCAAAGCGAAGAAGACTCTTAGGGTTCGTTTGGTACGTCAGACTGTATTGACTAATTTCTGTCGGATAGTATTAATCTGTTC
>JANIMX020000110.1:451765-465868 GCA_024582655.2 Erythroxylum kunthianum
CACATTATATTGGGTCTTCTCTTGATGGGGTGATTCATCATATATAATTAGTATAAGAACAGTCTCTTGGGTCTTTTCTTGATGGGTAGTAAATCTTAATCACCACAAGGTCTGGTTGACATTTGTTTCTTCATCTGTGTCTTCTGTAGGAACTGAATTTGCTTTTATCGGTGATTAGAATTTCTGCAATATTTGATGAGAAAATCTCTTACCTGTCCTCTTTTTGTAACTATTGGGCTTCTTTGGACAATGTTCGGATATGGGCTTTGCTTTCAGGAACATGGTGTTGTGCTTGTTAATACTGATGAAGCTGGCACCTTGATAGTAACTAACTATCGTCTTATTTTTCTGGTAATTTTTGCACTTTCTAACTCTTCATTTGAACATTACTCTGTTTCAGTTGCATACTTCAATCACATCCCTTCTTTTGATTTGTCTCTTTCCTGCTATTTTTTCGTACAAACATGTAAGAAGCTAATGAATAAAGTTTCTTCATTATAACGAGGTGTACTCTTTGTGTTACTGCATTCTGCATGTCTGCTTCTCAAAGAAGTCGTAATTTTACTTTTTTATTCCTTTTCAAGAGTGAGGGAACTGAAAATGTCATTGCACTTGGAACAATTCCACTGGCAACAATTGAGAAGTTCAACAAAATTGTAAGTTGTTTTTCTTTAGTATGTTTATCAGATGAATTAGGTACTGCTTGTTTTTGCATGTGTTAACTATTGTTGAGAATTTTTGTTTGATTCTCTATCCTGGGTTTTCATTCAGCCATATTTATTGGTTGAAAGTGTCTGCAATTTTTTCTTTCTGGGTTGTATCTAGGTTGTTAAGATTCAATCGGCCCCTCGCCAATCAGACAGGACCCCTTCCCGTCGACTTCTTCAGGTCACTGGTATGCATTATACTGGTTCATTTCATTGAATCTATTTGTCATTTTGTATCAATTTACATTTTGTGCATTGTGGAAGAAAATATGAACATGATTTGAGGTTCTTACTATATGTCATTTACTGTGTTAGCTTTTGTGATTCTGTATTTGCATGCATAGACACATTCTATGGGATTAGCATGGGGGTGGGGGTGCACGTTTGGGTTGCATGATAATATGTTAGCTCTGTGGTTGTTGGCTACTGACTGTCGTTTATGGTGCTTAGCCCATAGCAAATATAAAGTTTATACATGGAATGTGGTTGAATACCTAATCCGTGTGCAGTACTTATGTTTTCCTTGGTCAATTATTGCCTCATAATTTATTTTCCTTTTTGATCTTGTGCATTTTACAGAGGTTTCCAGTTCTTAGTGTATATGTGGTCCTTGGTTTGACTCACAGAATTAAGACTCTTGTATTCTGCAGGCAAGGATATGAGAATAATAGTCTTTGGTTTCCGTCCTCGAACAAAGCAGGTTAATATAAGCTGTAAATGCTTCTTTTTTTAGAGTTTATTCTGTTTTCTTGTTCATACGATTTATGATGTTATGGTTTTCGTTTTATATGTATAAAATGTTGTCATTGAAAGTAACTTTGGGAAACAAATAAATTGCCATTGATTCGCTATTTGTGGTAATTCTGTGGTTTACCTTTTCTAGTAGTTTCCTAGCAATATATAGTGTTTGAACAACTCAAGCATAATTATTCCAGGAAACTCACTAGGTACAGTAAAATCCTTTAACTGTTTTTGAGGGATGGTCCTATCCTTTGCTTAAAATGTCAGTGTTCTAATTATTTGTGGGTTAAAAAACTTTTAGCTGGTTTGAAAAAAAGAGTGCATCTCTCTAATTGATTTGACTAATCTGACAGCAAAAGCAGTTTTGATTCTAAGTGAATAGTGCCTTTGTAAAGTGGATGTCTATCTTTCAGCTAATTAAAGTATGGATTCATGAATGGAAGGAGAAATGGATGATCTTTTGACTCTTGGATTTATCTTCAATTCCATGCTTCCGTTTGAGTTAAATTTAATACAATGTACTTACCAGCGTGTATTGTTTATTTTCATTGTATAGAGGCGGACAATATATGATGCATTGTTGAGCTCTACGAAGCCATCAAGACTCTGGGATCTTTATGCTTTTACTTGTGGGCCTTCCAAGTTCACTAATCTGAACCCTAAAATTCGACTTCTGAATGAATATTTTCGTCTTCTTGGACGAGGCTCCTGTTCTGCATCGATGGAAATGATTGAGCAGGGGTCATATACATTTTCTAATGACTTGTGGAGAATCAGTAGTATTAACGCAAATTATACATTGTGTGAGAGCTATCCATTTGCCGTGATTGTTCCAAAATCAATTAGGTAAGGTGCTTAATCATTGCAGTGCAGCAAAAGAGTGAAACTGGACAAAAAAAAAGATTATGCAGTGAGATCCATGATCTTTTCCTTGTCACTCTCTATTTCTGTTTGTTATGGCCTACTAAATCTGAATTTTATAACTAATACTTGCATGGTCCAATGGCAGTGAGGAAGAAGTGCTCCAAGCATCCACGTTTCGTGCAAGGTGTCGTTTGCCTGTAATATCTTGGTGTCATCCTGGTATGAAGGAACTGAACTTACTATTTTGATTATGAGGATCTCCATTCTTATGCCTGTACATACATATATACAGAAACAGGGGCAGTCCTTGCACGTTCATCCCAACCCTTGGTTGGTCTTATGATGAATATGAGGAGGTAAGAAAATTTTTGCTTTTTCACCACTCAGTAGGAATATGTTCATGATATATCATTTTTTCCTTTTTCCTGGTTACGAATGACAGTTTGAAATTGTTGAACCTGCCTACAGCAATGCAGATGAGAAACTTGTTGCTGCACTTTGTGATCAACTTGGAGGTGCAAGGGGGAATAGGAGGTATGTTTTTTTTTTTTTTTGGTATCCCTCTTTTTATATATTTCTTGCGTGTTCTAGAGTTGTATTCTAAATCGATTTTAGCAGTTTATGATATTGTGCTTCTTGTCTTCATGTTTCTTTGATTGGTTAATTTGGAATGTTTTCTTTTGTATGTTATGTTTTGAAGCTATGCTTGAGAGGAGCTAGAGCACTTTTTAATCAATATAACCTAGCAGTGAAAATATGGGGGTTCTTTGTATTGTTATTATTTTTTGCTGAAATCTGGTGTTTTGACATTCATAGAAACATGAGTAGTGGCAGACCAGATTCATGATGCTCTGAATTAATTTTTTTATTTGCTTGGTTATAAGAAATACTTCATCTCATTGCTTTTCTTAACATGTTCTCCAGTGGCTTACCTCTTTTTTTCCCATTCTTTCTCCATTTTAGAAAGTTATACATTGCTGATGCAAGACCCAGAAAGAATGCTTTAGCAAATGGAGCAATGGGAGGTGGTTCTGAGTCATCTTCTAATTATTTTCATTCTGAGGTATTTTTATTGAAAGTTCCCATTCTTTTTATATTATCATCAACTTTAATTCGTCTGATCTAATCTCCCCTTTAAATTTCTTTGCAATCTCATCAGATTGTTTTCTTTGGGATAGACAACATACATGCAATGAGAGAGAGTCTTTCTCGGCTAAGAGACTACTTAGATACCCATGGCACCACTTCTTCAGACGGAATGTCATCATTTTTGGTCAGTCCTGCAGTGCCATAAAACGGCTGCTTCACCAGTAATAAACTGCTGATATCTGGATTAATGTTTTTGTTGTATACTGTTATATAGTTAGCTGCATTTAATTCATTTAGGGCTATACTGAAGAACAATTGAAATGACTACCTGTTGCTTTGCGCATGAAGAATATTCATATTTTTTTATGTACTTACCTTTTGTACTTAATAGTTGAGAAACTTCTACGACAACAAACCCAATTTCCCCGCTTTGCAAGGGTTGAGTGAGGGAAATCAATTGTACAGAAAAGTTGAGAAACTTCTCTGTAATGTTAATCTTGAACTGATTAGTGGCTCTCATTAATGTTCCTATTGATAAGTATTGATTGATTAGTGGTTCTCATTAATGTTCCTATTGATAAGTATTGATTGTTTCAGAGACATGGTGGTTGGACTTGGGGTGGAGGCAATCTCAGCAGTATGTCTGCTTCTGTATCATCCCTCGGTGATAGTGGTTGGCTTATACATGTCCAGAGTGTCTTGGCTGGTGCAGCTTGGATTGTCGCTCGCGTTGCTTTGGAATCAGCTTCAGTGCTTGTACATTGTAGGTAAGCAATTGTTCATTTATGCTGTGTGATACCTGAAGTTAATATAAATTGTAGAGTGTACTCATGCTATCCTTTTTTTAATTTTTCTTTTTTTCTCGATTTGTAAATTTTACATATTCTTTTTAGTTTTTTTGTTAATTATTGAGTTCTTTCTCTCATGCTATACTTGGTTACTTATTTAGTGCATGTTCCAAGCAGAGAAAGCAATGTCTGAGGTATTTTTGTTTATAAAAAATTCAAAGTATTGATTTGTCAAATTCTTTTAAAAAATGGGAGGATTTTTCTCTTCCGCAAAAATCTTAGAGAGAGAGGGGGTGGGGTTGGGGAGGTCCTGCAGTCCCTGATTTTCTCTTTCTTTCTCTGTCTGTGAAGAATGCAATGTTGCTTTGCTATTTTCTACACAGATAATGGAGCTTTTACTTTGGTTTTTTAAAAGAAAATTTCAGAAAATGTAAAAGCAAGTTATTGTGCTGGACATATGCAGTTCCATTCTATATCAAAGGAACGAATGCTGCTGGTTTATGTTGATGACCTGGTATAGCTGTTGAACTTGTGATGGCCATTTATGCTTCTTAGACCCAGCTTGATACAAAAGCTGCAATAATTAACTATAAATATACAAAGTTCTGAATTTTTTTTAGTGTAATAGGATTTCAGATGCACATATTCATTTGCATAAAGCAAATATTCTTTGCGGAGATGATTGAGTTTTATTTGCAGCTTTATTTGTGATCTTCCTTTTTTATCACTCTCTATTAGTATCTGAGAACATTTCGTTTCATTTCTTCTGCAGTGATGGGTGGGATAGAACTACTCAACTGGTCTCACTTGCTAACTTGTTACTGGATCCGTACTACCGAACTTTTAAAGGGTTTCAGGTGCTACTACACCTGCTATATTGATTGCAAATTCTTCTTTCAAATATGATTAAGCTAGGACTCTTATGACTTAATTTCCCATGTTATCGTGTGGTTCCAGTAACTAGGCTTCCTTTGCTACTAGAAACTATTTTTCATTTTCTGTTTTCTAAATTTTCAAGAATGTTAATAGCTGAAAAAATGATTTCCAAAATAGTCTATAAAATGAAATCTTCAAGGGAATAAATCAAGCCAAGTTCATTCTTTAACATGTTGGTGTAAAACAAAGAAAACAACGAAAAGATGTTTTCTAAAAGACTGGAAAAGGAAACGTTGGGAGATTGTTTGGTAAGGAAACATTTTCTATTTCAATATAGCAAACAAATTAAAACAATGAAAAATGACTCTTGGTCCCCGGTACCAACTACATATTCTTTGTTTTGCCATCTTTGTGGTCAGTCCTTGTTTTCAAGATTTTTCATCTCCCAGAGAAGAAAAAAAGTAGAAATCAGGAGAAGTAAATAGTTACATCTTTTACTTATATTACTTTGTAGGTTGCCTTCTTACATGAAGGTTTTAACTCTGTGGGACATGTTTGAATTTTTTTACAGGCACTGATAGAAAAAGATTGGCTAGCATTTGGTCATCCATTTGCAGATCGTGTGGGGATGCCAACTATATCTGGAAACAGCAACATGCCTTTTGAATTATCTCGACAGTCTTCTGTTCCAGCTTCATCTATGCGCCAATCTTCAGCAACTCCAACGCCCAGTTCTCATTCTCAGAGCAACTATTCTCCCATATTTTTGCAGGTATTTGGTCATATACCAATTTTCTTTCTTTGCATTTTGTCCTGATCTTCAGGACCATTCTAGTTGCAACTTGTTGATAATGATTGATACGAGTGTATACATTTTCGTTGTAATAGAGATGTGCTACTTTTGTTTTATTTTATTTGTTTCATGTAACTTTTGGTCAGATGTATGTTTTTGAACGAGGAAGTATTGTATCTGTTACAATCTGTTGTTATCATCTACATGAAGCTTTTTGATGATTTCTTGAGGTTTTGTATGAAGTTCCTCGGGTTTTCAAGTTACAGCCTCTAGATGCTAGAAAGTTTTAAATTCCTTTTATTGGGTGATCTTTAGTGTAACTGTGTGAGGCTAATGATATTATTATATTGATGCTCATCTCATCTTGTGTATGTTTTTTCTTGGTACTCCAAATTTAACTAGATTTTCACCCATCTTCTAATCTATTCTTTTAATTCCTAAATTTTGCTGATTGAAACTTCTGATCCTTGTGATGTAATTATTATGGCCTCCTATGACTCTCATACTTTCTATTTTGTTTTCTTTAATTGGATGAGAGATAAGTCTCCCGTTTAAAAACTGGGAGAAAAACACTGAAATTGGTAGGTTCTTATCCTCTGGCCATTACATATTGGTAGCAGAGGATAGTCTTTGCAAAGTTCATGGAGTTTTCAATGTTTTTTGGTGTTTCTTTCTAAATGCGCTGGGGTAGAGCATTCAGTTCAAACTCATATCAGCTATTGACAAGAGGACTGTGCCTTTATAGCCTTGTTGGACAACTGAGGGATAATTATGGATAGGATTCGTGCCAAGTTTGAAACCTACTTCTGGTTGTGTTGGGAGTGAATTTAAGAAAAATGGTGCGTTGCCTTTCTTTAGCAACTGACATCTGTATTTTGCAGTGGATTGATTGTGTATCTCAGTTGCTGAGGATATATCCTTTTGCTTTTGAGTTCTCTCCGGTATGTGCTTCATCTGCATATGAGTTGTTTCCTTGAAAATATCCTATTTAAAAATGTGAACTAATTTGGCCTCTTAATATATTTGACCAACTTTTTTATGCAGGTCTTCTTGGTTGATTTAACGGACTCTGTACTTTCTTGTCGTTTCGGAAACTTCTTCTGCAATAGGTGATCTTCCCACTTCCTTTGTTAACAACTTACTGATTTTTCCTAAGGGATGATTTTTACTCATTTCTGAAATGTGTGATGAACCAATGTTCATGAACGTCAATTATTGTGGGATACCTGTTTCTTATTGCATAATGTCAATTTTCAGTGAAAAGGAGAGACTTCAAGTTGGAGTCTCTGAAATTTGTGGATGCTTGTGGGCCTATTTGGCTGATCTGCGTTCCTCAGAAGGAAGATCTCATGTCCACTGTAATTTCTTTTATAACCCACTGAAACATGATGGTCCATTGTTACCTCCAGCAGCAGCTTTAGCACCAACTATATGGCCACGATTTCATCTACGGTGGGCTTGTCCTTCTGAAGCCCATGCTGGGGAGCTCGAAGATCAGTGCAGGGACATTTCTTTGAAGTTATCTGAAATCCAGAAGGTAATAAGTCCTTTTATCTTCTTTGATATTGTCAAGTTTACCCTCATATCGAAACTTATATTTTCTTGTCTCAAACATTCTATTGGCACTGATATAACTAACAGATGTTGTGTGTGAAAATTTCAACAGGCAAAAGACACCGCAGAAAGGAAAGCAAAAGAGGCAACAATTGCTATGGAATCTTTAGCTTCAGAGCTGCGAAATGAAAAACAAATCAGTAGCTCTGCTGTGGCCTTGGCCAAGAAAGCCAGCAAAGAGAATGCAGTCATCAAGAGAGCCATACAGTCATTAGGCTGCAATGTTCACTTTACCAGCAGTGGTAATACCGCAGTGGATATAGAAAGCAGCCTGATTGGACATCCTCAAACATTAATGTCTTCCCCTTCAAGAAGAGAATCTGATGTTACTGTACCACATAATGATAACACAGATCTCTCTGTCTCCATTAGTTTAGTTGGAGATAATGTTGCTTCTGATAATCCACTTAGTCGAGTATGTGAAGTTTTATGCCCATTACGCTCTCGAGATGGAGGCTGCAGGTGGCCGGATGCTGGTTGTGCCCAACTAGGCAGCCAGTGTGTTGGGGTCAGAGCGAATTTTGATGCAATCGACAGGCTTTCCATTTATGACAGTTATTTCCAGTTGGACTAGGAAACGCCCCAAACATGAACCCAGAACTTGTGCCCTACTCATCAGGATTTTACGGGTATCTAATTTGGATAGTAGATAGAAGCTTGTTTGAAGAAGTTTAGGGTTTATTGAAGCAGCTAGAGAAAGTAGGATGGCAGCATTAGTGGGTAGACTCGTAGATATTTTTTTTCTGGGCTTCGGGAATAAGTGTACAGAAAGTATAGAGTAAGAGCTGAAAGCATAATTTGTAGAATAGGCATCGTTGAAAACTGGAAGGAAGAATGCTGGAGGTGATTTACTGGACCTGTGTGTCTTTTGGATTAGTCATTCATTTTTCCTAAAGAGCTTGAAGAGATTTTTTGTATCTTATGCCATAAATGAACACAGGGTTCTATTAATAAAAGAAGCTATTTCACCTTTACTTTGGTTCTTATATTTCCTCCACTCTTGTTTTGCATTTTTATTTATTTAAACTGACCGAATCGGAGTAATGAACTTGAAGCAGCAACCTCTTAGGTGAGATTCCAAAGAAGACGTCGTACTTCAATAGATGAGATTCCAAAGAAGAAGAAGAAGCCATTATTGTTGGACCAAGAAGGATGGAAGCTATTCAATAATAGAAAATAACCATGGCAAAAATTCTTTGCATTATGTAAGACAAGAATCCGTTGACTTGGAATTGGTCGTCTTAATAAAGGTTTTAGAACTTTTGTTGTTGACCTTGAAGCTTCCATGAGCTTTCCCCGGGACCCAGACACCGACTTTATGAAGACTACTTCATAAGCTTATGAATGACCATTTTCTATTATTATATAACTTTCACCCTCTTCGTTCAACAATAATGGCTTCTTCTTCTTCTTCTTCTTTGGCCTCTCACCCATTGAAGTACGATGTCTTCTTGAACTTTAGGGGTGAAGACACTCGTCGTAATTTCACCAGCCATCTCTATGCTGCTTTGTGCCAGAAGGATCTCCTAACCTTCTTTGACGACGAGGAACTCAAAAGAGGAGAAGAAATTGCTCAGTCACTTCCCCAAGCGATCCAAGATTCCACTGTTGCTGTCCTCGTTTTCTCAAAAGACTACGCATCTTCCCGTTGGTGTCTTGATGAGCTTGCAGAGATCATTGAGTGTCACCGTTCCTATGGACAGATTGTCATACCTGTCTTTTACGAGGTAGATCCATCCCATTTAAGGAAACAGTCCCATAATGTTGCTGCATCTTTTGTTAAACACGAGCAAAATCCTAAGAACGCACACAAGATTCCAAAGTGGAGGGATGCCTTGACCACTGCTGCCAATCTATCTGGGTTTAATTCTAAGGAGTTCAGGTATGTTTTAGGTTGTATGGTCAATCCAAGTAAAGGGTTCTTTTGTTTTTCATTCATTTATATTTTATTTCATAATTTGCAGGAATGATCATATGCTTATTAAAAAAATCATTGAAGACATTTTAAAAAAACTGAAACAGTCGAAAACATGTGATGATTTTGAGCACTTAATTGGAATGGGCTTGCGCATTGAGGAAATAAAAGAAGTATTTACTATTAACCCATTAGAGATTCGTATTTTAGGAATTTGGGGGATGGGCGGTATTGGTAAAACAACTATCGCTAAAGTCATATATAATATGATGTCCCATCAATTTCAAGGTTGTTGCTTCGTAGATAACGTGAGGCAACGAGCAGAAGCAGGTGGCGTCCAGTAAACTCATCTCTTGTAAAAAGACTTCGTCGCAAAAAGATGTTAATTGTACTTGACGATGTGAATGATCCACTACACTTACAATTTTTGATTGGAGATCCATGTTGGTTTGGTCCAGGAAGCATGATTCTCATTACTAGTAGAAACAAGCAAGTATTTGAAGGGAAGGCTGATTTTATATATGATGTTAAACCATTAAATGATGTTGAAGCTCTCCAACTTTTCAGTAAGAGTGCCTTCGATCAAAAATATCCAAGAGATGACTATGTGTCCTTGTCATACTCGATCGTAAAATATGCACAAGGCAATCCTTTGGCTTTGAAGGTTTTAGGTTCTGCCCTAATTGGGAAAAAGTATAACGTGTGGAGAAGTGCATTAAATCAGTTGTCAACAATTCCAAATAAGGATATTCAGCATGTGTTACAAATTAGTTACAATGACTTAAATAGGGTGGAGAAGGACTTCTTTCTTCACATTGTATGTTTCTTCAAATATGAAAGAACAGATGTTGTGAAGAAAGTGCTTAAAAGTTGTGGTTTCGATGTAGATATTATAATTAGTGTTCTTGAAGACAAATGTCTTGTAGATGCTTCCAAAGACATGTTGGAAATACATGATTTGTTACGAGAAATGGGAGAGGAAATTGTTCGTCAAGAAGCTAAGTATCCAAGCCAACGTAGCAGATTATGGGATCCTGAAGATATTTACGAAATATTTGTGGGGAATAAGGTATATTTAAAAATTACTATATACTATTAATAGTCTTTTATAATTTTTTATTTATTGAGAGAAATTATTTATTGCCATAATAACTTGTGTATATACTTGGTATGTCTTTTGTTAGGAGGCTGAAGCTGTGGAAAGCATCATTTTAGACTTATCTAAGATAAGAGAGATGAATTTAAATCCACAAGTATTTATGAAGATGCCTAACCTTAAGTTTCTCAGTTTCTATGGAGAAAGTAATCTACATATCTCTCAAGGTCTTGATTTTCTTCCTAATACGTTAAGGTACATTAGGTGGGATAACTATCCATTAGAATATTTTCCTTCTAATTTCCATCCAGAGAATCTTGTGGTACTTCAATTATTCAACAGCAATATCAAACAATTATGGAACAGAGCCAAGGTACGGAAATTATATACTACCTAACAATTTAATTTACTGTAATAAAAGTTGAAAGTAATACTTGATTGGATTAATTATTCTTTTTGTTATTTTTGTTAATTACAGGAAGATTCAGTGGTGTCTCAATATACATATGGAATGATGAGTATGCTCGTTAATAGTTTTTGGAGATTGGCCAAGTTAACGTCCCTAAGTTTAGTAAATAACAAAATCATTAATCATCTTCCCAAAAGTAGAAGTGGATTTCTAGAAGCTCTCGAAATTCTTGATCTTTGGGGTTGCTCAAATTTGAATACATTTCCAGAAATTTCAAGCAACATAAAGAAGTTAAACTTAGATAGGACTGCTATAAAACAGGTACCTTTGTCATCAATTGAACCCCTAAGCAAATTAGAATACTTATGGATGAGAGATTGTAGAGAGCTTGAAAGCCTTCCAAGCAACTTTTTTAGCAAGTTAACATCCCTCAAAAGTCTTCATCTGAATGGTTGCTCACGCTTTAAGTCGCTTCCTGAAATTTTGGAGCCTATGGATAATTTGAATACTCTTTCCTTAAGTATGTCATCTATAGACAAGTTGCCATCGTCTATCGGCAATCTCAAAGGTCTTAAGTATTTAAGGATGGGTTTGTCCTTTTCAAATTTCAAAAATTGTTTTTTAGAAGACCACCATGGATTGGGTTCGTCGTTACAAATTTTAAACCTTCCCAACTGTTATTTGAGGGAATTGCCTGAGGACTTGAGTCAAAATGATTTTGAGAGAATCCCTGCTACCATCAAACAACTTTCACGATTGAAATATCTTTATATACGCTACTGCCAAAGGCTTCTATCCTTACCAGAATTTCCATCAAGTGTCTCCCAATTATTCGCCCAAGGTTGTAGATCACTGAAACAAATATGGACTCTTAAACAACTACCACTCAATTCACAAGAACCTAAGTACAGCTTCCATTTATGGAATTGCTTGAAGTTGGATGAAGATGAATGTCAGGCAGTAGGAAATGCACTGTTGAGGAATTATACAAGAGCTCAAATGCAGAAATCATTGGTGCATAACTCTTGTCTTTCTCTCTTTCTTTATCTGGGTTCGTATAATCATTAATTTGAATAGACGTTTCTGTTGTTCAGGGAAATTTTGAAATGATCTATCCAGGAAGTAGAATACCAGAATGGGTCAAGTATCAAAGCATGGGTGATTCTATTCGAATCCACCTTCCTTCTCATTGGTTTAATCATCTTTTTCTGGGATTTGCTTTCTATTTGTGCCTTGATTTTGTGGAGTATAATCCAGAACGAACTTGCAATCTCAGATATGATTGCTATTTTGGAGATAGTTACCATTTTTCCTCCTTTGATACATTATGTGGTGCATTTGACAAAGCAGATAAAGAACATATGTTAGTCTTCATTAGTAAAAAACTTTGTGCATTGGTACATGGACTTGGTAACTTTAAAGGGGATGTAGCCTTTTTAAAGCTTAGCATAGATGCCTATATAATCAAAAAGTGTGGGATCATTCCACTGTACACCCAAAAAGATGAGGATGAATTCTGTGGAACATTTGACTTTCCAAATTTAGGAGTGTCCAAGTTGAAAATATCAGCCACAAGTGCGGGGTCATGCCCAAAGAGATTGAAGACATAAGAAGTTGAATGAAATTAATTCAAGTTCAATGCTTCGATTAGGTGAGCTATACATGTGTCTCTGTTTTGAGTTCCAACAAAAGTTGTGTATAAGAGAAGCTATTAAATCTGATTTGTTTGGAGCAGAGTTTTATTTTCCTATATAGTGTTACATTCTTGTGATCGAGTTTAATAAAAACTACTTCTTCTTACAGATCAAGGATGTAAGATCTTCAAGATGGATGGTACATATGAAGACAAAGTTACAGAAATTGCTTCAAAGGTATGAAGAAAAGCAAACAACCTACAAAATTTTCTTTCCAAGTATCATTTAGTTTTTGTTTGGAAGTAGCATACAATAGAGTTCAATCAGTCTTTTAACTTTCTAGTTTTCACAGATACATCTATTTTCTTGGAAATGGTCAAAAACACAACCAAAAGGCAGTCCTAAACAAGCATATCAACTTTAAACAACCATAACTTTTGATTCAAATAAAGAGTTCAGATACATATTATTTAACAATAATAGCTCTGTTCAAGAACTTGTTTTTGGTTTCCTGTATCATGTTATGTTCTTGTAATTGAGTATAATAATAATTGCTTTGTCTTACATATTAATGATATAAGACCTTCAATTTGGATGGTGCATATGAAGACAAAGTAAGAGAGATGTGAAGAAAACCAAACAATCACTTGGGTTTCCTGCAAATTTTTCTTTCGAAGTATCATCTCCAACTTTGATCTCTAAAATAGCAAAATGTTGATTTGATCAACCTGAGCCAATCCAGGTTAGTTCTTGTTATCATTCCTAAACACAATGCACTAATCTTTATTGCACTTACTTTTGTTATATGCGTATACTTATTTAATACTAATTTTTGTGGTCATGTTTTAATTTCATATTATTTATATGTTAGTTTTATAATTATTAATCTTTTAATTATATTTGAAATTTACTAATTACTCCATATTAGATTTTCATTAACATCTTTAACAAAAATCTCAAGTGACGTCAAGGTAGACATACATATTCTTTCAATTGTATTTTCAGTTTGAACTCTTTTTGATGCCACATAGATTTTTGTTATATAGAGTGACTAGCAAAATTTAAGAATTTAACTAATTTTTTTAATAATTAAATAATTGAAATAAGAACATTTAATTGAAAGACTAAAAATCTTAATTATATAAACATTGTTGACTTGTGATTACCCTGAATTTTGGAATTTATAAATTGAAAATTATATGAATATATATCAGATTAAACAATTCATAATGAATATACATAATAGTGCTAAAAGATTAATATGAAAACAAATAATAATGACACATATATCAATTGTAAGTTTATCACTCAATTCTAAGTTTTTAAAGTGAATAATTACTTTTATAAATATATTTTTTAACTTTTATCAAAGAGAGAAATAAACTTAATAGCAAATATATTGAGCTCTCTCTATTGTCATGACTTTTTACAACATATTAGCATCGTCTACCAGGTCATCCGATTCAGATTAACAAGCTTTCTAAAACGAATTCATGCTTACTCTGTTTATTCTATGGTTGGTAATAGGAGTGGTGAATGAGGTGATCATGTCACATTGCAAGCTGCTGCAGATTCTG
>JANIMX020000110.1:635997-647193 GCA_024582655.2 Erythroxylum kunthianum
TTCTAATAGTGGTGGGTGCCTCCCAGACTTATAAACCCCTAACTCCCCACTTAGTTAGGCGATGTGGGATCGTAACATTTTCATTTCATCTTCTCAAATTTTCACCATGCTCCTCTCTGTGTGTGACAAGCACTTGCATACATAGTGCCTGCTTACTCAGACAAACACTTCTTCTAAGTTTATGTCTATTAAGGCTTATATCTTGATCCATGCTTCTCTCAATAGCATTTTCATTTTGATCCATGCTCATTGAAAGAAATGTGTGAATCTACTCTTATCTGGCGATAAAGAAATTGGCATAGGTTCGATTAAACAGTGTTTTAGTTTTCCTTCTGAGGAAATACTTGAGACACTTGAATTCATTAACCTACTTTTGGCTGGTGATAAGCAAATTGACCTAGTTTTGGTTAAAAAAAATGATGAGTTTGATTTTTCTTCCGAAGAAGTACTTGAGCCTGCTGATCTATTATCATTTCTAATGTTATCAGACCAAAAAGTTTTGCTCAATGTGGTGGTCTTAGCTGGAACATGATTACCAAACTAGTTATGGTTTTGGGAAGTGGACCCAGGTACAAATAGAAACTATCCAATTGAGGTAGTGGCTAGATGGCATGGCCTTCCTGATTATCAAGTCATGTTGGAATTACTTGTTTTTTGGCATAATTTGTGTTGTACTGTTTAATATGATATGACATTCTATGGTTCACTATAATTATACAGCCGCTATATGGGATCCCGGTCGTTTTACACTCGCTGTTTTATCTTGATATTTATCTCATTTACTTATTAATTGATTGCATAATTCTGCAGGGAGAGAAGGTTTTCAACCAAGACATGTATTTCAAAAAAGCTGTTAAGTATGTTGGAGAACCAATGACCCATTTGGAATCAATTGCTTCCTCTGCGGTATTCATTTATGATGTGTTTCATTCAATATCTTATACAATGCTGTCAGTTGCACAATGCAATGTACGGTGTTATTTGATTGGTAGCTTCCTTTCACTCTTTGGTAATCTAGGTACGTGCAGCCATCAAGGTCAAGGCCTCTGTAATCATCTGTTTCACTTCATCTGGAAGAGCTGCAAGGTTCTTGCTTACCTTTTCCTTTCCATCATTATTGTTCTTCTGCATTCCATTTTTTTTTCTAGATGCAAATACATGTGCAATATATTCCGGATCATGTAATTGTAGTTTGTATCAGATGATCTATGAATTTGATGTGAAACCTTTGTTTTCTCAATCAGGTTGCTGGCAAAGTATAGGCCACCAATGCCTGTGATATCTGTTGTTATCCCTCAGTTGAAGACAAATCAACTGCGCTGGACATTTACCGGTGCTTTTGAGGTTTGCCATTGATTTCTGATAAGAGCGTTTGAGGTCTGACATTGACCCGAATGAGTGTAGCATCTTTTGCTACCCATATGGTTCATTTTCAGTTAACATACTGGATTAGTCATCCACAACAGTTGGCGTTGTCGTCCTCTAAGCTTATTATTGCTCGACTTCTGTGCAGGCAAGGCAGTCACTTATTGTCAGAGGACTCTTTCCATTGCTTGCAGATCCTAGGCATCCAGTATGTATTATTTGTTTGAGTTACATTTTCCTATCATCTACCTACTGTTTCTCTTCATCTTCTCTTTCGTGGTGACCTAGTGGACGTGTGAAACTCTGTTGAGATTAGTTCTTATTCTTGGCAATCAACTGCCAAAATGAAAGATTAAAGGCCAATATGAGGTATATATTTAGCAACAACTGTGCATTTTGGTGAAGGCAGACTAAAATCAAAAGGGATTTCACCAAATAACATGATATCCTCTTTGGCATATAGCTCAAGTGATATTGTGATGTCTCTCATTCCCGTGCTTCTTAGTCTCATTGACATTTATGTTTTCAATTTGAAGCTTTTGTTAATTACATGACATGCATTGGTTTGGTGTTGCAGGCAGAGTCGAGCAATGCAACAAATGAGTCAATTCTGAAAGTTGCTCTCGATCATGGCAAGGCAACTGGTGTTGTAAAGTCACACGATCGTGTCGTCATTTGCCAGAAGATTGGTGACTCCTCTGTGGTTAAGATCCTTGAGCTTGAAGATTAAAGAGTGCATCTCTTTCGAGCAACACTTTTGCTACAAAAATAAAGTAAGACATTCGCTTGCAAACTTTCTTTTGTACTATGGCATGTGTACAAGCCAATACCAGGTTATATTCTCTATATGCATACTATATACAGTTGAAGTAATGGATCAGATACTGCCTTCCCAGAACATGTATCTGTACGAAACAAAACCGAAAAACGCAGGAGAAAATGAATAATTGTGCTTATCCCGTACAACCTCTTCCTTTGGTTTTCTAATGAGAAATTTGGCATCTGCAATTGATTCCTGCTGCAGTGAAAGGCTATTTATATGTACAGGTCTGGCTATGAAGAGCGAGGAAGAATTTTCCTCGATGTTCCTTTGGTTTAATGCTAGGAAAATGATTGCTCATTTCAAAGACTTAAAAGTAGGTCGAATCAACCATCAACTACAAACTGAAAATCCAACTTTAGCATGAAATGTATGTAGTTCCTGAAGCTCCAAACCCTGATTTTGAGTCCTGAGGCTTTGCCAGACAGGGCAATTTTCTCGGATAACTTAGTTTAAAAAGTCAGATTCGATAATATTTTATTAATATAATCTAAAACATGTGAAAATTAACATTTAAAGTGATTATGTGACTAAATGTAGTAGGCACTGGAACATGTAAAAATTGATATTCAGAGTGATTATGTGACTAAATGTAATTGGAAATTAAGGCCTTGCATGGCTACAAAATTTATTGATCCAACAGTAGCATGTATATGAATTCTCTGCACTTTCTCGTACATTATTCTTGAAATACAAAAGACAAGGTAAAAGAAAA
Source organism: Erythroxylum kunthianum (assembly GCA_024582655.2). Taxonomy (NCBI): domain Eukaryota; kingdom Viridiplantae; phylum Streptophyta; class Magnoliopsida; order Malpighiales; family Erythroxylaceae; genus Erythroxylum; species Erythroxylum kunthianum. Next base: position 638,898 of record JANIMX020000110.1, read on the forward strand.
AAACATGAATGAAGATTGAAACTCCTCATAGGTACAAACCTAAGAAAGGCAATGCCTTTTTATCAATTGACACTCGGAACAATTCCGTTTGGACTAAACAGGTTGATGCCAATGAATACCAAAATTTTGGTGAAAACTTATACAGCACAACAAATTGTAGCAGCAACACTAAGTCATGGAAGAAATTAGCAGGATCCTTTGGAAAATCCATAACTAGCTTTTCTTTAATATTCTTCAACAGCAAACCTTTAATTTAGGAGCTTTCTCAGAGAAGAAGTCTTTGAATATCACCGAAGTTAGAACGCAAAGCTGAGAGGAATGCACCTGAAATTAAGGAAGATCACAATCAATTACTCAGTAGCCACCAAATCACATGCCAAGAAAACAGAAAGTGCAACAAATCAGATACAGGTTCGTCAAAAACATTAACATCTCAAACCTCCAACTTTGCCATCAAAAACACGATGGTCAGCCGATAAAGTCACATTCATCTTGTTGACAATTGCGGGTCTTTCAGTTCCTGGCAGACAGAAATCAACAATGTAAGTTCCAGGAAAACAGCCATTAGTGCAGGAACAATTTACAGGCTGCAAATGATTACCATCAGTTCCAATAAGTGGTTCAACAACTTTGTTCCCTCTACCAACAGCAAGTATGCCAGCCTGCAGTGGAATATCATATAAGCATAGAAAAGAAACCTTATAGTCCACTTAGCTATGATTTTCCAAATAAATGTCCATCTAGAAAACACAGTGTTCTCATTCATAGTGCTCTTTTAAACCTAGCTGGTAAAGTAACAATACAAGAGAGCCCAAGGTGGCATATACAGTAGTGTCTGCAACGTGCTTCAATCAGACATATATCACACACGTCACAAATAGGAATTCTAAGACTGTCCGCGCATCAATGTTTCTATAAGTGAGAGAAATGACAATTTTGGAGGTTAAAGTTAACAAAAGAGTTTCTTTACTATTTCAAGTGAAATATCTCCAAATATTAGAAAAAATTTGTACAACACACAGTACATAGTAAAATGACACAAACATAGGGAGAGATAGACGAGAAAGAAAAGAACCTGTGGGGGATTTATTATTGCGGCAAATTGATCAATCGGATACATTCCAAGGTTTGAAATACTACAGAAATATGAAAACAATTCAGGGTTATTACTTCTTGTCTTTTTTTTTCCATAAAAGACTGGAAGAGAGAAAAAGGAGGAAGGGAGGCAGTTGATACTAAAAGCAGGCATTTGACAAGACATGAATACCTGAAAGTTCCACCTTGAAATTCATTTGGTGCAAGCTTCCCTGCACGAGCTTTCTCAGCTAGTTGTTTTACCTACAGGTTAGGGAACCAAGAATAAAGTGAAGATGACAAGTAGTAATAAGGACCTCACTTTTGACGGGTATATGAATAGTAATAACACAAAGGATAGGAAAGAAATTAAAAGTAATAACAAAGAAAGTTTTGTGAAGGACAATTTCATCTTAAAGTTTAATAGCAGACCCAATTGAGAGAAACTCTCTTTCTTACTTCTATTTTATTTCTTCTTTTGTGTGTGTGTGAGGGAGACGGGTGAATAGAGATAATGACAAGAGGTTTCCGTAGTCACGGGATGCTACGTGGAGTTATTTTAATTAAAGGGTAAATTCTGAGCCTCTTAACAGTAAGAACATCGAAGCAGTGTTCCCCATTATCTATGCCTCTATGCGGCAACAAAGACAAATGCAAGCTCTAAACAGCTTATTTGTCATGAAGGAGCATCCCAAATGATCTAACAAAAAAGGGTAATTTCACACTTGCTGAAAATTACCTCTGAAGAAATTGCAGAGATGGATTTCTGATCTGCATTCCTGACAATTGGAGTCATTAAGCCCTACAAAGAAAAATAACACATCACAAAGCTTGATAAACTATGCACCCTAGAAAAGTACACCTAAAGCATCTTACCTTCTCTGTAGCTACTGCAATCGATATGTCAACAGAATCGCATAAAATGATTTCCTCTTTCTCAACATTCCAGTAAGCTGCAATATTCATGTAACAGTCATCAATATCACAAACTTATTTTTTAATCTGTCACCTCATAACAAGGGGAGGGTGCCTGAGTTTTCACATCTTAGGAAAAATCACCATCTGTGTTGCAGGAGCATCAAATGACTTGATTATAGATATGTAAACTTTAAACACAAATTCATCCTAAAATAGGTTCCACATTATGTATAATAATCGAAAAATATTGATACTTTGTTATTTATCCTATCAGCAAGCAATGCCATCAAGTAAAAGGCTTTCTGTTGAGATTCTATCTGGAAAGAATCTCGAATAGTAAAGAAGTCCTTTTCTTTATTAGGATAGTCAACATATATCTTACCGTTGGCCTCTGGAACATTTCGCAGTGCAATTGCAACAGCTTTAATAACAATGTCATTAACTGAAACTTTAGTGTCATGTCTCTCTGTAAATAAAGAAAGCACCAACACGTGACCAATCTATCAGAGTATAGTCATCCAGAATAAGAAGAGAACAAAAGAAAAGTCTAAATTCCACACCTTTAAGTTCCTTTCTGAAAGAAAGAAGGGGATCCAGTACAACATCTGACAGTCAAAGTTGATACATCAGAACAGAAGTGACTGATACTTATATAGACACACTACTCTTTTGAAGTATATTACCTGTGGATAAGTACAAATGTGGTGTACTCTGCTTTGATTCCATCAACCTTCTTGCTATTATCTGCAAAGCAATTGAGGTTTAAGCACAAACAACACTCAATAATAAGCAAATTCAAGTCCATAGAAGTCAAATAACACACACAATTCATGGAAGTAAAAGGCTGGAAAGCCAAGTCAGAAACATCTAACGAAATAGAAGGAAAAAGAATCTAAAGTGTCTAAGAAGAGTTTCAAGATTTTGTTTTTTTCTTGGTAAGTGTCAAGAACATATTGCACTTCAATGCTTAAGGTTCATCTAGTTTCATGGACATTGATAAGATTCCAGCTTAATCTACCTTACGAATTTGAGAATTTGGTTGATCTTCAAAAGAATCTGACTTTTGTAATTGAGATTTTGATTCTGGTAATGCTGTCTTTGAAGGTTGTGGGCCTTTCGAAGGTGATGGAACTTTTGTCTCCTTTGGCGAAGATTTTCTTGAAGTTGTTTTCCCTGACTTGATTGCATCCAGAACATCACTCTTTAGCAGAGTACCATAAGGGCCTGATGCCTTCAACGATGATTCATCCAATCCATACTCAGAAATCAGCAATTTAGCAGATGGACTTATCCTTGTAAAACTGCCCTTCTGTCCTCTAGGTTCACTTTTAGATTCATGATGGGATGACTTTCCTTCTTTTGTCTTCACTGAACCACTGGCAGAATTCTTTACAGCTTCAATATCTTGAGGATCTTCAACCTTGCAAAAAGATCAGAAAGATAAAATATTGAATTAGGCGACTTTACCAGTGTCAAGTAGCACCTACACAACATAAGTATCAGGTGAAGAAGCTGAAATATTCCAGTTTACTTAATGAAAAGTAATCAACCACATGAGCCAAATTACTCAAACTTACTGTAATTGCAACAGGTTGTCCCACAGCCACGTCCTTGGAACCTTCAGGTGCCAATATCTTAGCCAGATACCTACATGTAACATTACTCAAGCAACAAGATGTTTAGTTTCAGAACAGATTTCACACAACTACTGACAAGCAAGTGCTATGGGGGTACTCGTGTAGTAGTGCTAATTACAATAACAAGCTCAAAAAATTTGCAGTTAACTGGCTTCTATCTGTACACCGAGTTTGCAACAGAACCCTTTTCAGTCTTGCAAATACCTAGATTTCTAGTTTCCATCTCTCAGATACCCCTATAGTTGTCAAACCTTGGTTGGTTTAAGGATTCAACAACCATATTACAGTCTAAATCAATATCCCTAGTTCCCTATTAGCAATTAATACCTAATATTAGAGAAGTCAAGCACTTAAAAGTTGCAACCTTTCAATTCACCCTTTTCAGCAGGGAAGCAACTTACACCAAGAGACCAAAAATAATAAAAAAAATCCAAATAAAATAAAAATATAATTCCTGTTACAAGAATCTTGAAACCATAACAGCTTGCCAAGTGACTTTTGCAGGTAGCACCATACCAAATATTCAATTTTTCATGGAAAGAGAATAAGGTCCCAACCCTAGTGAATGCTATTTTTTTCCAATTTTAGGTCCTCAATTCTGACTTCACTCACTCACCTAGTCCTTCATTTTTGTAAACCTTTATATCCACTCAACCTAAAAAGGAGTTCAAACCAGACTTGTTAACTTATTGTGAATTGAATCTCTTCCACGAAGCACAAAAATTCGAATCATCCTATTTTGTATTAATCATTTCAGTACAATATTCCAAAAAGGTTTCACCCAAGTTTCCTTCCTACATTAGTTGCCATTCGATTGCAACATAATTTTCTTTTCCTTTCTTTATTTTCTCTTTTTCACGGAACTAATCTTTGTTATAGCTGGTTAACACACAGGCTATATCTATGGTGCCGCAGATCAAAATGAGAAGATGTCTATTAGTATTGCATATAACAAAACAAGGTTATGGAGTCAGCAGTGCTGTCACATAAAAGACTTTATTAGAGATAGACAAATCTTAAAGCACAAAGAAGATTACCCCTCTTCAAGACTTTCAAATTCAAGAGTAGCTTTGTCTGTCTCTATCTCACATATGACATCGCCAACTTCTATCTGAAAGTGGGAACATAAAGAAAACATGGCATGGTAATTTGGTTCTGAGAAGACAATGTAATATAGCAGTAAAAAAGATAAGCCATGTTAGCAAACTAACCTTATCTCCTTCCTTTTTCCTCCACTTGGCAATGTTACCCTGGTCCTGCAAAAGAATCAACATCACATGAATATTTAGCTTGTACAGTAAAACACAATCTGTTGGTAGAATGGAGCAGCAATGCTCCTACCATTGTTGGTGATAGTGCCGGCATTCCAAGAATAGTATGAGGGGGGAGGTCAGAAGTGTCGATTGCAGAACTTGTTTCTTTTACACGCTCATGTTGGATATCATGTTTAGTTGATTTTTCCTCCTTAACCTCAGATTCGCTGCTCACAGATGCAAGTACATTTTGGATGTCATCTGCATCCTCAACCTTGAAAAGTTGACAAAAACCAGTCCAAATTTACTCATAATGACAGAAAAGGAAAATAAAAAATCATAAGTAAGGTGAATGTCAGTACCCAAAAAAGAAACTGGAGCCAAAAGCTTATATGTAAAGGCAGACTAACTAGGAATATCATCATAATTCCAATCTATTTTAAAAAATCTGAAATAGGAAACTGGAATGATTTAATAAGTGATAAGAAAGAAGAGGATCCTTGCAGTCCAACAGTAATTGTACTATAATTTCTCAATAAATGAAGTCAATGCAATTAAAATTAGAATACTGATGTGAATGAATAACTTTGTTGCACAAAGTCCACTGAATTTCCAAGAAAAGACAACTAGTTATGAAATTCATCACATTTACCGTAATGGCAATTGGTTGCCCTACAGGGACATCCTTTGAACCTTCAGGTGCTAGAATCCTAGCCAAAAACCTGCACTGGAAGAGCACCAGTCAATGAATAGTTCCTATGCAATAAACCTAGGTAGCTCATGCAAAGCAATCTGAAGACAAGTTGCGTCATTAAAATATGAAAAAAAACCTATGTAAAGAAAGGAAATGACACAGCAAGAAAAATTTAGAAATGCAAATGAAAATAAGCTGAACCAAATCAGACCTAAATCCAGTCAGAAGAATACTAGGGAACACAGTCAAAGGATCAACCAGTTGGTCTCGAGCTACACCAACTCTGATCCAGTATCACATTTTGACTTACAACCTATTATCTAAATCGAGCAAAAAGTAAAAATCTAAAAGAGGTCCATAAATATATATAAAGCCAATGGAAAGAATAACTATGAACATAAATCAAAAAGTATCATGCAAATATGCAGAGCAGATAGAGGTCCCAGGTTTCCATGTCAAACAGACTACTGAAAATTTTGAGTGTATAGTAGTCATGTGCTAGATCATCTAATTACAATCCTGGAGTCGGTATTTCCAGTTTACCAATTCTCACTTCAACCAGTCAAGCAACTGGTTCTACTGCCTATGGTAGAAATGCATAACTTTCCAATGGCCATAACAGGCAGAAAAAGTATGAGATTAATCATACCAAGAATCAGAATGGGAGATAACTAATCATGAATGAAGATAGAAAAGTAAAGGGAAAAAGAGCTACCCCTCTTCGAGACTTTCAAACTCAACTGTAGCTTTATCAGTTTCTATTTCACATAGTATATCGCCCACTTCTATCTGTTAAGTTCAACATTTCCAGAAATCAGAATACAGGATTAGATCGAGAAGGGATTAATTCCAAATACTAATTTCATCTTTGACAACAAAAGGATCAATCCATTTATTTTGAATACTTCACCTTATCTCCTTCTTTCTTCCTCCACTTCACTATGTTACCTTGAGTCTGCAAAATTGCGAGTTACAGAATGGCTCAATACAAGAAAAATTGACGAGAAATATATGAGAATTTTAAATATTTCACCATGAGTGAAAATCTCACCATTGTGGGAGACAAAGCTGGCATACCAATGATTTGGTGTGGTGGAAGATCTGAAATAGAAGACAGCTCAGTGTCAGATACAGAAAAAGCTATACTTGATGCTTATTGGCATTTGAAGAATAACTCAATATCAAAATAAATAAATGTCAACAAGTCAACCGCATTTTTTTAACCTAGGTATACATAAAAGGAACTTAAGAGAATACGTTAATAAAACCATGATGATAAGTACCTGCAGAAGAAAAATGCCGGACACTAATTGGCAACTGGTGAAAAGAACAGATTACATCAGAAAAAAGGCATATCTGACTTGAAATGACTGAAAAATTCAACACCAACCTTGAGCTGCAGATATTTTTCATGCACTCCAGTTAGCATTGATAAAGAAGCAGGCCTGACAAATACAATCAAAAGTGAATTTCTCAAAGAAAAATAAGTAAAAATCACAAAACCCGCAAATTCCAAATCGATGCAAACCTCAGCACAGAGCCATTGCCATCCGCTACGGTATGGTGCAAATCACAAAACCTGCATGGACAAGTAGACAGTAACTACTGTTGAAAGTAGTATAGCATCTCAAAGCATTATTACTGCACATATAGAACATCACAATTCCATCTTTTTCACTGAAATTTGCCTAATTACGTGAATTTTTAAACATTTTCCACTGATGCACATATCCTTGACCAAAACCCACCTGCCAAAATCTCCATTTTCCCAACAAAACCCGAATCAAAATGCAAAAAAATTACAAGACCATCAAAAACAAACCAAAAGGCAGTCTTAACAATTAATTGGTCGAGTGATCTTAATTAAGAAAAAAAGAGAGAAAAATAGTGAAGTACCGAGAGAGGGATCGAGAGAGAAAGCAAGCTTTGAGCAGAGAAGGTGCCCGTGAGATCACCGGATGCCTGAGACGTGATAGCGCCATAACTCTTCTTTGACTAACAATGGCAAATCAATACTCAGAAACAGAGACACAGGCTACTCTGTACTACGATTCTCCTGTTTGTTTATTTGACTTTTATTACAAATTCAATACCAATTTGGCAATTTCCTCTTCCTTTTTTCTTCTTTGGGTGCAGAACTGACAGGTCCAAGAACACGTGTATCTCTACCTTTTCAATGCCCAACTAAGGGACCCAAGTCTTGTCACCTATGAATTCATGGGCCAAGCCCAATTTATAGCTCTGGAACTCAACATGTTGTCCTCAATTATATGTGGGTTAGGATAAGTAAACCGAACTCTAACCACAAGTTTAAGAGGGCGCTTGATTCACAGAGGACAATGATAATTAGAATGAGAATAAATATAGAGAATAATAAGAATGAATATAATCTTTATAATTATGATGGTTGGTTAAGATGAAGGAATGATTACTATTAACATTTATGATGGTTGGTTTGTTATATTTTGTTTGGTGTTGTTTTGGATAATATCAGTCGGACTAATTTTTTATGAATTAATTACCCAAATAATTTAATAAAATTAGTTTTATAAATTAATTAAGCAAATAATTTTATAAAATATATTTATAAAATATTTAATAATAATTAGTAATTAATAATTAATAGTAAGATCTACTATTAACTTTAAGGTAAATTTATTAAATAATTATTGAATTAAAATATTTTATTTAAAAAACTTAAAGTCATTATAAATAAATAA
>JANIMX020000110.1:687575-713009 GCA_024582655.2 Erythroxylum kunthianum
ACAATTTTGGTAGGTAGAGATCGCATACGTCAGAAAGATATTTGTACAAATATAGCATTTGAGTATATTACAGAATTATAACCCTATAAATATCAAGTGTAAATACAACGAGAAGGACTCTCGACACATCAGACATTTAACTTATGTTGCTTCAGCTTTCTTTCGCTTTACTTTCGTAGTGTAACTCTCAAATCGTCTCCCATATCAGACGTTCTTTGGAATAGTCTGGGAATCCACAGTCAGGAGACAGAATCTCTATTCTGACGAACTAAACTGAACTTGGGAATCATCGTTATCGTGTTAATCAATAACTCGTATAATCTACCCATTTAACAGATAACACAGTGACAAGATAACATATGTTCAATGAGACACATTTACCTGACAGATCAACATACGGGTGTTTCTTGTCATGCTTTAAGGCTGCAGTTTTCCAGAAAGCTCTCTCTTCAGGTGGATAAACTGTTATGAGGCCGAGGTAAGGCCCTTTCTGGTTCACTTCTTTGATAATGTCCAATGATTTCATCTGTTTTGATGGAAAAGCTGATGATACATTTATAATTACCAAAGAAAACAAAAACTGCATCGAAAAGCATGATTTATCTCGTCCTCCAGCCATGTTTGTGTGATTTAACAGGTTTGAGGAACTGCTATATATAAGCTTAAATGGTCAGCAAATCCAGTTTCTGATGGTACCGTAGGCTTCAAGAGTTGTTGCTAACTTTCATACGAGATTAACTGATTAGCAGGTGTTGTAATCTAGAAGAGTATTTATAATTTGATAATCAGAAAACTAAAGGGTATGAGCAATTTAGTCCAAGAAAGTGTCTTTGATATTCCAATAGCCAATGAAATGATTATGTTTGGGCATCACGCATGTTCTTGTCAAAGAACTCTTTGTTTGATGACTTCTGAGTTTGAAAGAAAAATCAGTGACTCAAAATATCTGGTGATTATGTAAGCAAAGGTCAGGATCAATAGATATAGTTTAATTTAAAACTATGGAATCTTTGAGGTCCGTTATAATTAGATTTATCAAATCTCCCAATTCGAACATCATAGGAAGAGAGAAAACCATATTTTAAGACATGGGTTGCTGTCAGCATATAGCAGCAAGACAAGTCTGTGCTCTGCGGATAATGCAAGGAAGCACTTACTGCAAAACTGATATAACCTTTGACATAGCAGTTCCAGTGTATCACTGCCATGCCGTGTCCTCTGGAAAAAGAAGCTTTGTTTTTTATCTTATCCCATTTCACAACATAGAGCAGAGAAGAATACTAGAAGCCATCTAGAATGGAAGTAATTTGTCAAGTCAATGCGGCATTTAGAAAAATTCGAAGAAAGAACTTCTCATTAATGGCAAGTGAAATACATTAAACAAGTCATGCACCTACGTGCCCCCCTACAAACCTTGCAATTAGGACACAAAATTGTGTATTGATTTCAAAGAAGTGAAAAAGAAAAAAGAGTGAAGTAACAACAGCCAAAGAACCTTCATTACAAATTCAGTTCTAAGCAAGAGGGGAGGGTCTAAGGAGGGCTAAGGGGGCAGCTTTGCAAATTGAAGAAGCTGAATCTGTAACTTAATCTCTTTCAGAATATAAACAATCCTTGGTTAATCAGCCGGTGTTGACCATTTCCCAAATCCCTGCATTCTTCAGGGACAGCATGAATTCAAAGAATTCGCCTCCGAAACCATAGACAGATTTTCACCGGTTTTGAAGACCCTCAATTGCTTTTTTCCATTGCCAGGCTCTCTGTTTTGTGTCTTCAAATGACATCACCTTCTTTGGCTGAACCAGTAGAGAAACAGCATTCACAACAATCATCCGAAGTTAGAGATTTGTAGTTTAAATTATAGTCATTAAGTGTAAGGATGTGAATGCTGAACAAGTTAGGACTATAAGCGATAAGTTACAGAATTCTAGTTATAGCATACAATTTCAAGCTATTGAGTTTGATGAGACGGTCTAATAGATTAAACGCTTGGCCATTCCCGTGCATAAAACAAAGAGGGAAAAGTAGAGCATAAAAAGCATACCGTACAGATCTTGAAATGAGATGGACTTGTAACTTGAAAACTGAGATCATCAGAATTATCTGACCAAATTATGTTGCCTTTTACCACTAATTTCGAAGGATCCACATAAATCAATTTTGGTTTGTTGGTGAGTATAAGTTGCACCTTCTTGCTAGTCAATTTCTGCAGTTTCTTCACCATTGAGATCATAAGAACAGATTCACCCGGATCCAGAAACTGCTGCCTGACAACATATAATGTACACATTAGATCATGTATCATGGTTACCTAAACCTAAAATAAGAAACATATAAACCACAACTTTAGAAGTGTAGAGATGGTATTGAGATTGGTTTTAGCTTTAACATATTGAAACAAAGTTAGGAGAATAAAATCTTAAACAATAAGTTTGTTGAGCCATTACCATTTAGAATCGAAGGAGTCAATTGAGGCAAGCCTAGTTACATGACCATACAGTTCAGCAGATTGTGAGACTCCAAGACTTCCATCATTTTGTACAGCTGTGTTATCCCCAATATGTGAAGGGTTCCAAGAAGAATCATTGTCAGGACCCCGGCCACCCCCACCAGAATGGGCCTAAAATGAACAAAGCAATAGATCAACATGTTTAAATGATAACAGACCAACTGGGAAATATGGACCCAAAACAAATATTTCCACAGATGATATATTTAACCATACTGAAAGTTATACCACTTGAATCAAAGCAAGCTTTGGTGGGGTTTGTTCTCTTAAGTTATTCCAATCAATTTCCCTAAAGAAAGGATGCATCTTGAGTGCAGCATACCCGTCAAGTCCAGCGCCTGGTCTACTGCAGGGATCTGTATCCTATATCATGGTTATAAAACAAATCAAAAACTGCAATAACGAACTTCATAAAACCCAGACAGCATGGGAATTTATGTAAAACCAAAGCATTGTGGCTCATTAGGCAGAAGATAGCTACTAGTCCTTAATGATGTGTATTGAAAAGTTTATAAGATCAACATCTAGATTGTATTGCATACTGCAAAGATAAGATCATGGAATTCACAGAACAATAATGAAGTTAAAATTGCAAGCCTATTTTCTTCAGGCAGCGAACCAAAGACAATATGCACACATTATTAAACTGCTAACCCTTCACAGCAAATGTGAAAAAGTGTTTATTTATTGCTTACCAATAATTGATCAATTAAATCTCTTGCTTCATCTGAAAAGTAATCAGGAAACCTAACGTCTCTGGCTATAATCCTTTGGAATATGAGCCATTCACTTGCATCTTTGAATGGTGAAGTTCCTGAAAGCATCTGATACAAGATGCAGCCAAGTGCCCAGAGATCATTTCTGTTTTAATTGGTCAAAAGAACAAAAAGATTATTCCGAGAAGCAAGACATCAGCTAGAATAAATCCAGTTTCAAAAGATATGACCAAAATCCAATCACCCTAATACTTTTATTTCAATCTTCCAAGCTACTAGGGCATTAAGGATGTCTCATACCCAAAAGTTGCTGGAGAGGAGTTCAGAACCTCAGGAGGCACATAAGCGGCAGTACCCACGAATGTGCAAGCCTTATCATCTGGATAGGGTATCAAATAAAAACAATTTAAACCAAGACTGAATGGTACAGCCAAAACACTTACACTGTAGTTAAACTCTAGAACTACCGGATGATGCATTGGGAAGAACAGTGATCCGGCTATCTTGCATGGGCTTCACACTTCCAAAATCAGCAATTTTGATGTGCCCTTCTGCAGTAAGTAACAAGTTCTCTGGCTGCAAAAAAGCAAGTCTTAGAATTTTTTAGATGACTCCCCAAAGTAATAGGACATTACCTTGATATCTCGATGTATTAATCCCATACTATGTATGTATTCAAGAGCATCTACAACTTCTGCAGCATAGAAACGAGCTTCATCCTCCGATAAACGGCCTTTCTGCATAAGCCAAGAGAAACTGAAATGATGATATCCAATCAAGCTAAAACAACATACCACTTAGCAAGGAGAGAGAAGCAGAAATGAAGAAAAGAATATTCATAAAAAAATTCTTCTGTCAACAACTTACTCTTGTTATTTGGTCAAAAAGTTCTCCACCTTCACAGGATTCAAGTGCCATATCTACAAATTTCCACAAAGAAACCAACATCATAAGTTAAGGCTCATATTTTCCTCTTGAAGAAAACTAGTAAAAGCAAAAGAGATACAAAGAACAAAAAAATGAGATACACGGCTTCAAGGAAACCCACATAAAGATAAAGAATCTTGAAAAGTAAAATATAGCCGCACAACTCCAGGATGATCCAACTGATCAAGCACAATGCGCTCCAACTTCACATAAGCAGTTTTATTTTCTTTGGTGATGAACTTCTTGTCCATAATCTTCATGGCAAATACACCTCCTGTATCCTTCTTCTTTGCTCTCACTACCTGAAAATGTCATGAATACGATTTTCAGAGAAAGTAACACGCAAAACCAATCTCAAAGCTCCAATATCTCGAGCAAAGAAACATAGGTGAAGTAATATCCGCACATCGAGAACGTCAAAGCAGAAGAATGATATTTCACTTGATTCCCAACAACTCAGACCTCGATTGTCCTTAAAAATCAAGTTCCAGTTTCCAATTCAGCATCAACTTCTTCATTTATCATACAAGAGTTTAATCACTTCATCTACGATTAGGCTTAGATTGTTATGGTCTGAAGCTCATATCACGATACTCCCCTCATACAAAATTCCCCTCTGAACCAAACCATATTACAGTTCCTATATGGCCTGCACAGAAATAAGTTCTCTCGCATGGCAAAACAAATATCAAAACATTTCATGTATCGTCATAATCACCATTCACTTAATGCAGGTTTAAGCATTTGAAAAGATATAAGCTTTATAAGTTGGTATCAAATGATTACCACAGCACGACATTTAATCATTCCCATGTGAAAAGAAACAAAACCCACCAATCTAATTCGATAATATTAAAAAAAAAGAGCCAAAACAAGGAGCCCCACAATTGTAAAGAAAACAAATAAGACATTAAACCACCAAACCTTTGAATAAGAACCAACACCATAGATCTTGCCGAGCTCAAAATCCTGAATGGAAAAATTCTCCTGTGGAGCTCTAAAAGCAAAGCTCTTAGATCTCGAGACATTCCCATTATTAGAAGATGTGGAAGATGATGATGAAGAAGGAGACTCGCTGCTTTCAATCCTTAGCTTCGAATCAAAATCCTTCTCCATTGCCAACATGTCCTTTTCTCTTCCTCTGTTCTATGTCCAACCAAATTATCAATAAGGCATAACAAGAATAACAGATAGCAAGAATACTCACATTAGAGATAGAGGAAATAAATTATAAAAAAAAAAAAAAAAACTTTCCCTCTCTAGTAATCTTGGGAATAGAGTTTCCAAGTCAAAAGAGAAGCCACTGGATCAGAATCAGAGGGAAAGTTTGAACCTTTAAATTCTCTGATAAAGAAAAGTTGAATAAGATTCTCCAAAGGACTAATAAACTATATATAGGCAAATGTGTATAGTATATTATAATCTGAGTGTGATCAGCTTTTAGAATTGGTGATGCCAAAAAAGTAGAAATTCAAAACCCTAGAATGCTTAAAGAAGTGAAATTTGTTTGGGATAATTGAGGTATGTTGTGGGGATTGAAGAAGAGAAGAAGAACAGTGGCACATGGAATTGAATGATGGTTAGATTACAATACATTAACTTCCTCACATTTTCATTCTTGTTCATGTTCACATTTTTCATTCATTTTGGTTATTTAATTCATTCTCTATTTTTAAATAATTATATAAATAAAAATTTATTGATTTGTGAAATAATTTATAAAATAGTATGTATTACTAAAAATTTAAGATAAAAAAGACATTACTCTGGTTAAATTTAAATAATTTTTTAAAATATAATCTTTAAAATTATTAAAATGTAATTTAATCTATTTCCTCAAACTTCTCTTAAAAATGACAAAAATATATGTAACATGATCATGTGAAATAATCAAATGTGCTAATATGATAATTTAACATAATTCTTAAACTCAACTCGAACTAATTAAATTTAACACAAAATAATAGTATAAAATAACTATAATAAATAATTAGTTTGAATGAATTTAATTAGTTTGATTCAAAATTAAGAGTCAAGTTCGTTTAACATATCATTAGTATTTAATTAGTCATATCTATTTTTCGATTATTTATTAACAAATGTTTAAGATAAAGAGTTTTTTGAAAATAAATAAATTACAAAGAATGTTTTATCAAATTTAAAAATTAATTCAATCATAATTAATTCAATTGTCAAATATTTTATTAATTTGACAATCGATTTTTTTTTTGGGTCCATGAATAAGTATCCACATGCTAGTAGATAATTAGTTAACAATTAATTTTCTAAATGAACCTTACATGTTATGGACAAAAAAAATTATATTAACCAAATCAGTAAAATATTATCATAATTAATATTTTAAACCGAGTTGTTAAAGTTATAATAGGTTGGGTAGGCATTGAATTTGAAAAAATCTAAACAAAATGGACATTTTAAAATATAAACTATAAAAGTGATTAATTGTATATTTTCCATATAACAACCGAGTCTAAATTAGATTAAAAACTAAAAAAAATTAGAGTCGGTAATTTTCAGTTCAAGTTGACAATACTGTAAAAAAAGAACAATAACAACAATAACACTTAGTAAAAATTACGAGGTCAGTAAAAAGAGAGCTAGATAGAAAGTGAGAAAAAGAGATAGAGTAATAATAAGAATATGAAAAGGGAAATTAATAATAATAACAGGAATAATAATATCATGAAAAAAAGAATATAATAATATCAACTTTGTTAATATCGCATATTAAATACAATTTATATATAATCAAATAGGCCGGCTTTTGGACAGGTGATAATAACAAGTAATAATCTTTAAAAAATAATATGATCAGAAAATATTAAAAGAATATTGGTTCTGTTGCTAAGTTCCAAAAGGTTTAATGCACTATTTATGGATTATTGGCTGATACTAACAAAGCAAATTAGGCTAAGCTTGGAAGACATAGAACAATTATTTTCGAATTTTGGTATTCACACGATATATATGTCACTATTAACATCACACATTGTTTCAAATAATTTTTTATTATAAATTTAAAAAAATATTTCAAGTTTTAATTAAATAATTTTATTTATTATAAATAACATTAAATTTTAACTTTAATTGAAATATTTTTATATGTAAAATTAAAAATATTTTTAAATTTTTAGTTTTACAATTTTGTTTTGAGATTTCACGACATAATCTAATATTAATATTCGATAAAATACAACCCATTTTAATACTAATTTTTGTTTAATTTAACTAATATACAACAACAACAACACCCAGTAAAAATCCCGTGTAGACGCAAAATTTAGAGAGGTCCAGTAGTACGCAGCCTTATCCCTAACTAGTAGAGAGACTGTTTTCAAATGACCCACATAAATTCCAATTTACATCCCCTGAGATGAATGCATTATTAATGGTAATGAGTCGAGCCGAATCAAATCCCCTAAGATCCGAATCCAAGCTCGAAAAAAAATTATTAAAGAAATACTCGAACCTTAGCTTGATCAAACTTAACATGAAATATTAACTTCGGATTAAGTTAAGTTCGAGTTAAGTTAGACTTAACCTGACTAATTTATTATAATTGCCTAAAACCAAAAAGGTTATTGACTTAGGACAGGCACTAATTTGTCAGGTTGATAGAAGACAAGTAGTACAATCAGAACATGAGACGAGAATGTATGCACCTCAAGTACCAATAGTCTGGTTTTTTTGACAAAGACAGGAAGAAAAGCATGTTCTTCCTCTACAGGACCATTCGAACTGAGTTTTTTGTCCAAAAAAACATGGATAAAGCTATAATGCATAATAGAGATTTAGACTATACAACATGAAAGTTGACAAGAACATAAAGTGGTGGGAAAAGATAATCAGTCCAACGTTTCCCTTCCCACTGTAATGGAATCATCTTTCTGTAAAGTCCTAGTAAGTCAATAACATGAATCCAAACACAAGAACAAGAAGCCAAACTCAAATGTGCCAATAATATACATGTTGGAACAACTGGGAAAGATTACTGAAACTCAATGTACATCTTGCAAACTATCAAAAAGGACACACCCCACCACCATAAAAATCTCCAAAAGGGGGTGTAGGAAACCTATAGAGATGGGAGAGAAGAATTTACCGAACAGGTCGAGAGAAGAATGAGAGACTGATAACCTTGTGCTATAAGTCCCAGCCATCTTTTCGCGCTCCGAACTTCCATTTTCTACCAGCCAAACTTCCGTACATCTTGGAGAATCTCTCGAGGCAATTACTTCTTATCCTGTAGTGATCTTGTGTGTTCCTGCTAATTGCAACACCTGAAAGTTTTGATGTGTCTATGGTCCATGCCGGTCTCACGTATTCAACAGTCTTGGATGAGCTCGCATTTGCATATAAATAGTTTAGCAGTACATCCTCACAGTTGAAAACTTTGTCCACCAGTTGTCTACTCGCCTTAGCTTCCTCACTCCAATACCTCTCAAAAGCTACTTTCGCGTCAATGAAAGCTGCTCCAGTAAGAATCATGTTGTAACCTTTGTGAGTCCGGGCGAATTTTTCAGGCCGATACTTCAACGGACTTCCCCAGACGAGCCGGGGATAGAATCCAACAATTCGATCCGGGTGCTGACGCCACACATTGAAACCACGTTCTATGTCATCACAACTCATCATAATGTCATCATCCAGCTCAAGAACACCACGAGTATTAATCATCGGATCCTTTTTGAACCGATTATTTAATGAGTTCTGATCTTCTACTCTAATCCTAACTGGCACTTTCGAGTCCAGATCATCTGATTTGGGAGGTATTCCTTTATTCCATACTACAACAATCTCTTTCACTGAGGAGCACTTTGAATAATGCTTTACGTACATCTTCAAATTCCAAAGGCGAGCATCGTAAGTCATTGTCAATAAAGTGAACTGGGAGTAGTAACCATTTATAGGGTAAGCCTTTTCAGCACCACTGCCACCGAAGATATTTTTGACACCTGAGCATTAACGCAATTCCAACTATGAACAAGACAGTCAAAACCAGTTTTCCTGCACATGAACTTGGCTTTACTTTTCCTCGGAGAGACAATGGCGCTCTGTTTAAGCGGCTGCAAAACCGTCTCAACTTTGAAGAGAAAATTGTTGATCTTTCCCAAACAAAAGGTATATCACTTCTCTTGCCTGAATAATATGAACACCAGTTGAGAGGGATGATACAATTCACAGCTCCAAGAAGCACACCAGATAAAAGAACGATTGCAGCAACAGCTGCAATTGAAGCACAACCAAGGATAAACCGACGTGTTTGATCTCCTGAAGGGACACGGTCTCCGTCCATAACTGCTATCCACTCACCAGAATTTAGCTGCTGCACATCAAGATGGTGGTAACGAGCACCGTTCCAAGCATTTCGTCCCTTCTTTGGCTCTTCAAAACCCAAGGGAATTTCGACTTCTTTATAATCATCTTTGGTAAGAACGTCCACTTTGAAGACACGAACTCTTCGTCCATATGTCCCACCACAGTCTTGGCCAACACGATAAAGATTTCCATCATGCATAAATGGTCGACCCCCATTTCTTGCTCCCATGCTCTTATCAACATTATGAATGGGGTTCTTCTTATGCGGTTTCCAAGGACCGACGGGTGAGTTGCTATACCAGATCTCCAATTGTCCGTTCTTTTGTGCTCCAAATCCACTATGATCTGAACCAAAAAGCCAATATTCTCCACTATGATTAACGATAAATGAGTCAATGAGGGGCTTCTTTATAAGAATTTTCTCAAGCGTCCACTGCAGTGGAAAATCTACTGCTCGATAAAGACGAAGATCCCCTTTCTGACTGCTCTCGGGCATCATGTATATCTGCAAGAAAGAGTAAACTCCACTGTTACTACTAGGCTCAACTTGTACAGCCATGATAGACCCCTCAAGGAACAAAGTGTAAAACCTAATACAAACATTGCAAAACCACACATCAAAAGAAACACTCAAATGAACATGGTGGCTATCTGAACTTTTTTAGCTTTTAAAACTATGTAGTTCTATATTTGGCATTCGTGCCACATTGAATCGAATAATCTGCAACCACCCACTTAAAACGATCCAAGTTAGTTTCATCTTAGGAGATACCATTAGCAACCATGGACATCAGCTTTTATAACTGGTATATACTGACACAAACACTGAAGAGTAAGGAGCCGAAACAAATCAAAGGATGCTTGCATGCACAAGGATTATAGTATTACTTGGCCAAGGTATTCAAAAACGAAGGGATAAGAAAGATGCCAATCCTCGTCCAGAGCAATGCCCAATTGTTGCCACGATGCTCCTTTATCAGTACTTTTTGCAACTCCAATATCGCCTTGCATGGTGATTGAGTTCTTTGTTTCATAAAATAAGAACAGAGTATCTCCCTGAATCGAGTCAATATAAGCAAAATTAAGATCATTTTCATAACAAAATAAAGCTTAATAACAAAGTCTGACACTGACAAGTAACATCTCTGGAACAAAAAACTATACATCCTATCACTACTGATAGGACCAAAAAAAGGCCAAGGAGCTGGTCCCTAAAGACCACAGGTTTGTAAAGGAATTAAACTTTTCAAACAGAAAGATTAAAAGAAGAGGTCCACAACCTGGCGAAAAGTCAATCTTACTAAGCAAAACCAATTTTCTTATTGTTATATTTATTAGTTCCTCAGGACCACCAACAAGTCAATTCAAAATTTGCATGACCAGGTCACATAATTTCACAATTCTTCAAAGCTACTAGGTCCTTATCAAGATCAAGAACCAAGAACCAAGAACCAACCAAAATAGATACACACTGCAGGCCTTCTATGGTTGAAACGGTAACAAGCAGTGACAGAGAGTAGTACAAGAAGATGATGTTAAGTAAGTGATTATTTTTTACCAAACAAATAGAGGGGAATTTTTTATATTAATTTGTATCAACAAGCAAGCAAGACAGAAGTTCCAGAATATAAAAAGTAGCAAATGGACAAACATTTACCTGGACATAAAGGAAAGGGTCAGCAACAAAATTGCTAGGAAACCCAGCATTAGAAACTGAAGCGCAGGTGATAACTGGGTTAGCCACTGGCCAGGCTGAACTCTCATTTTTCCATACATTCATCTATTAAAAAAGAAACCAAACTTAAGTACATAAAAGAACACATCTCACACACTGTCTTTTGTTCTTTTTAACAGGCAATTATCTGCATATAAAGGTAACCAAAGATCAAACAAGTGTGATAAAATGAACAAGTATTTCTGCAGAAAACAGTGAAATCTCAAGGCAGTAGTTTTGATGTAAAGGGAAACCAGTAAAGAGCTATTAAAAATATCAAAAGAGTTGGGAGTCCACAAACAATCACTGTTCTAAAAAAAACAGTATAGAACAGTATTTAGAAAGTATACCATCACACAAGGACGTCAGAGTCAGATACACAAGAGTGGTAATTACTATGTACGAACCTAAAGTGCTTAAAAAAAAGCAATAACATGTACAGAAGAGTTTTTTCTTTTTGTGTAGAAATTATCGAAAACTATTTTGTTTCCATCCGAAAACAAAATAAAAAACTTCGTTTAGTCTTCCAATGAACGAGAATTTCAGAAAACCGACTTGACACTTACCAAAAAAGTAATCAATTTGACAGGGGAAAGCAGAGAAAGGAGACATATTAACAGAAAAGAACTTACAGCTTCAATTGGTTTTAGAGAGAAAGGTGAATCTCCGTAGAAGACACCAACAGACCACGAACCCTCATTGTCCTCTTGACAACCGAAGGAGCTCAAGTCCATACCAGTACCAGCACGTACATATGGCTTATTAAACGCAAGCCAAAGATAGAACATACCAATCGATCCGTACAAAACCAAACAGCCTAAAAAGAACAGAAAACCCGAAGAAAATGGAGACAGAAATCTATGGTAGTGATGCTTTTGCTCCCACCTCCACTTAAACCAACACTTCAAGCTCATATTACAGCAACTCCACCCACCCGCTGCACCATTTCCACTGCCTCCACCACCGGCAGCACCATTCGTCGAAATCCCCATGATTGACTCTTAACCAACCAACCCACCCACCTCCCTATCACAACTCGATCACACCAACTTGCCCCATTACCGTTCTTGGAAATTAAAGCAAACCCTTTTAGCGAATTCGGATAAAGTGTCGTTCTTTATCCTTCTTTTTTTCAAAAGTTCCCTGTTTTCGGTGTTACTCGGGCTTTAGAAAGACCGACGTTTTGGGGCTGAGCTGTGATTTTCTTCAACTTGTATTCTCCTTCCTTGTCCCATAGTGCAAAAATTAGTGGGTTTTCTGAGACGAAAATCTAGAGAGACACACCGGCGTCGTTAACGGCGGTTGTAGCGGTGGTTGTTATAGAAACAAGAGGAGGTCTCGTTTTGGGGTGTATAGTTGCAGAGGAAGACCTTACCTGGAAGAATATATATAAACAAATAGTGATTAGTGGAGAGCTAAGTCTTCACAAGAAATTTAGATTCTTACATGTGAAGAGGACTGGAGAGTTTAGGGGATTCTCTGGATTTTATGAACACGCGCGGGTAAATTGAGTGGATTACACTAGCCTCCTTTGGAGAACAAGTCGGAGATAATGAAGAAGTGTTTTCACACGTGGAGAGTGGAGAGAGGAAGGGTGTGACTGTGACCGCGTCGGTCAATGAGCGTATACTTTTTATTTTTAATTTAAAAATATTAATGTATAATTTGAATTTAGATAGATAATTTAGGAGGCGTTACATTGGAATTATAAGGTAGGGTTTTGTAATTTATGGCTGAATTTGAGGTCTTAATTGCTTTCTATTAAAGAATAATGAATTGTAAAATGAAATTTAAAAATAAATAAATAAAGTATTCAAACTTCAAATTTTGATTTTTTTACAATAATTAAAATTAATAGAATATGTGAAGATTAATATTTGGATAGGATAAAAAACTAAACTGATTTAACTATAAAAAATTTGAATCAGTCATTTTTTTTGTTAAATTTTCAACTTTTTTGTTTAATTTATTTTAATAATTTCTGTTGTTAAAAATTAATTAGTGAATTTTCTTAAATTAATAACTTCGTATGAACCATAAATAAATCAATTAATTTTTAATTAACAATCTTTTTTAATTACATTTCAAATTATTGATAGCCTCTTTTAAGTATATTTAAAAAAAATCAATTTTATTTAATTTTAAAATCGATTTAACCTTTTAAACTTAAAATTTCTTGTCTCGTAGATTTAACTTATTTATAAGCATTGGTAATATCTTATTTACGTAGTTTTTGAATATATAATTCTGATTTATTTATTATGTGAGATTCAAAATTTATATTGATAATATAATCACGTAACTCTTTTTTAAATGTCACCCTAATAAAAATAAATTTTATCATTAAAAGTTTACATATTTAAACAAAATTTTAAAAAGTTTGGAAAATAAAATAATAATTTTAATTCGTCATCCTTTTGACAAAAATGAACTAGGATTATATAAGTCACATTATTCTTATTTTGATATAAGCCTCAACTTACTCAAATATAATAATCAGCAAATTATCAAAGAGTGAGACTATAAATTAAAGTTTATTATTAAAAAACAAGGTATTATCTAGTGGTGGGTTTATAATAATGTTTGTTTATTTAATTACAATAATAAATTGACAAGGCATTGAAAATATAAATAATAATTATATTCCTTAGAAAGTGTTGTAATGGTAGGTAAGTAATTTATATGACTAGTCACATGAAGTTCTCCTCACCAAGACACATTTGTTCTACTCATGTTTATTATACTAATTTATCTTAATCATCAAGTTGTTGAATAGAAGACCACCCGAGGTAAGTGGATCAAGGGAAGGCTTAACTTCATTTTTATAAGATTAAATTTGATGTATTATCTAATTTAAGTGGAGAAGGGCATAGTTTATTTGAGAATATGTGATTATTTGACCTTAATTTTGTAACTCAATGGTATGTTTAAGGTTTTACACAATCTCTTTATCCTAATATTGTAATTATCATACTATATATCTAGATATTTTGTTTATGTATTTAACTATTTTTAATGACTTTAAAAAAATTATTGTGGGTCGTTATTAATTAGATATAAGATTATATAATTGAGGGCAAGTATCGGAGTAACTGATAAGGTTATTTTTTTGTGATTGGAAAGTCATGGGTTTAAATTACGGAAATAACCTCTTTATAAAAAATATAAAGAGAATCTTACATGTTGCTCATCCGATCAAATTTTTTGTCGTTGTTATATATAAAATTATATAATTTTAGATCTCTTTGTACTCCTTATTTTAACAAAATACTTATTATTATTATTATCTCTTTAAAATTCTTATCAAGTGATAAAATTTTGGTATTGTATTAAGTCTTGGAATAATCAGTAAAGTTATTTTTTGTGATTGAAAAGTTACGGGTTCAAATTACAGAAATAACCTCTTTGTAAAAAATACAAAGAGAATCTTGCATGTTGCTCACCCAGCCAGTTTTTTTTGTCGTTGTTATATATAAAATTATATAATTTTAGATTTGGACTCCTTATTTTAACAAAATTCTTATTATTGTGACATAATTTTAGAAGTTTTATTATGATGAGATATATTTAAAATTTTCGTCCATCTTTTTAAAAAATTTAAGAAAACATAAAAATAAAAATATAGTATTTTTCAAACACTGCTAAAGCTACTCCTGAAATTAATTTAATTAATTAAAACATGTTGCAATAAATAAACTATGAAAATTTGTATTCTTTTATAGGTTTACCCAACTTAAATTACGATTAATTGAGTTTAATTTTGAGAACAAGTAAGATTAATGAAGTTTAATTGTAACTTTAAAAACACAACAATCCTTCAAATAATTAATTATGATAACAATAAATGTTATTTAAAGTTAAAAGTATAGTTGTTTCCCACTTGGAATTGTTTTGAAATATAGGTTAAAAGAGTCAACTAAGGTATGCTTGGACCGTGTGTATTCCACTTTCATGCTTTAGTTCAAGTCCAACTTGGATTCAAAGCTCGAACTCTCAGGTGGCGTTTGTCACCTGAGACAAAGTTGTCTCCGGATAAAAATGTTATTTAGTGACCTATGTTTGGTGCAGTTATAATGTGAGTTTATATTATCTTAGGATAAACTTAAATGATACTAAATATGGGACTAAGTTAATCCATCAAAACACACGGGTTAATTTTGTCCCAATTTTCTAACACAAATACGTCTTCATCAGTCACAGACCCATTTTCGTCTATGTTGGTGCCCTGAATCTTCTCTTCTCTGATGATCGTCTAATTTGTTGTAAGCATTCTTTTTGTTGTCCGTCTATTGTGAGTGAGTCTTCTCTTCTGTTCGTCTGTGTTACTAGTGAGTCTTTTCTTCTCTCCCACGCTTTAACTATTGACGAAAGGTGTTACCGTCGATGAAGAACTTTGGTAACTCATCTCTTCTGTTTAGATTCGGTACGTATTTGTTCTTAAATCTCCTAATTAATTGGATATTTTCTTTTCTCTTTTGGATGTTGATTCTCTATATGGGTTTTCGTATAACTAAACAAGTGGTGTGCGAAACGTCAGAAGAAAAAACCCGAGCTTGAAAACGAGTTTACCCGGAAAGAAGAGAGATTTGAAGGAGAATTAAAGGGTGGGGGAGTGTAATTGAGAGATAAAAAAATTTGAAAACCCTAGAAATTGATAAGTTGTTTGTTGGGGATTTGGGTGCAGGGGATGTGGAGACTACATTATTGCAGGACCAGTAAGTGACGATAGTCTTCCAATACTGTGGACAATCCTTCATCCCTTGCATAAAGTAGCGAACCTGGACATTGCGGACGATTATTTGAGAAAAGCTTGTATTTCAGCTTGATCAGGAATTGGCTGCAAAACAGGTTCTATTTACTTTCTATGGTTCACTCGTAGTCTTCTAAATATTCAGAGTTCAAGTTACATTGCTGACTTTTTGTTTTTTAACCTTTGGGAACGTCATTAAGAAGTTTTAAATTCTAATATCCCATTTGTCTGTTGCAACTAATTTTGTTCAGGTTTATGCAGTTGTAATTCTGTACAACTACTACTATAGGAAACAACATATGAAGCTAGAATATTCAAGCTTTGAAAACTTCTGCAAGTTAGCTGTGATTCTGAGACCTTCTCTATTGTCACTTATGAGATTCATGCGCTCTAATGACACAGAGTTGAATAACCCAGAAAAGCAGCTTTCTTTGACTGAAAAGCAGATTATGAATGTATGTGAGGTATCTAAAGTTTTAGATGCATTAGAAAATATACTGAAGATAGTGGGATGACCAGTTTCTGAGGTTGCAGTTTTTCTAGTAGACTCCAAAAAAGAGAATTGCCCCATACTCACTCCAATTGTTTCACATTTCTTCGGCAGTATGCTGAGGATTCTTTATCCAAAGCAGCTTGCCTAGTGGTTGCCAAAAACATCATATCTTATCCACAGGTAATAATTTACTACCTTGAGTTTGCAAGATAGGCCTTCTTCATTTTAGGTGCTTGCCCATTGTGATGTTCATATATTTGTACGGGTTAAATTGTAATTGGTATTAATGCTTTGTAAATGAATGTTAGAAGTATTCATGTACACATGCTTTATCTTCTTCAGAATGTTGGACCTTCTTTTTTTCCAAATTAACATCATATAATTGAGCTAGGTAATATCCTGTTTCATTTCAATGTGTAGATATGTAGTCTAGGAGTGTATATTTGTAGTAAGAAGTTGATAAAAGGATAAATGTTTCATATAATAATTACAGCTGATATGTTTGAAACCAAAGATTGGCTTTAGTTGCTTATGTTAATCATCATATGTTCATCACATTCAGAAAATCTGTGGCCTTCTACATTGGTACAAGTGTTTTTCCTGGTATATTAGTTTATGTGGTAATTGCTTTAGTATGTGCATGTGGACCTCATTTCTGGCCTGTTAACATAGTCACAATTTTGCAATCAGGGATTTTATTGCTTATTTGACTGCGAGTTGCAATTTAAGTAGCTTTATCATGAAGTAGCTGTTAATGGATTCTCTTGGTCCACATCCCTTCTCTCACATTTGCATACCCTATTCAATTACTAACTGGTTCATGCGTTAACATAGTTGAATGACTACATACAATAGATCACATCATTGCTTCATGTAACTTGGTGTGCCTTCGTAATACTTCCTAGATATTTCAGTCAAACCCGTTTCTGTTATCTAGAAGGGAAGATAGAAAGTAGATTGGCCCAGAGAGTAGTTGGTTGAAGCTTCATACTTATGCATGAGATGGGGATTGGCTTTTATAAGTTTCAGTTTTGAAGATGTGCTACCTCTGCTGCTCCTGTTGATTTGCTTCACTCTGATCCATTTACCAATTGACCATTGTATTTAGAATGCTCATTTTACCAATTCCTTTGTTTCCTCATTGATCAAACTTTTCATATTTCAGGGATCCAGAGAATCTAGACATTAGTACACATGAAGTTATTCATCGCATATTCAAAGAGAAGTTACCCACTTCATAGAGGTCGCACTTGCCTCACCAAAGGCAATTAAGTTGTGCACACTAATGGGAGAGGTCGACATTCGAAAGGGAACAAATAACATCAGATGCCATTGTACTTTGCTCTTACTCTTAACTTTGGAGTAACCGGACAAAAGTGCAAGTGTTTGTGATGACCATGTCTTCCAACCTTTAAACTCTGATTTGCTTAATTTTGATATTTTTGATCTTCGAATCTGTGATTTAGCTCTTTATAAATTTCGGGGGTTAATGTACTCTATTTTATTTATTTATGGAGATATATTATTGTTGTTCATTTTACTGACTGATTTGGATAACCTTACGTTCTTGACTTTTAACCAGGAAAGGAAATTTTGGCTTCAGTTTGTTGTTCACATATTCTTGTTTCCAGCTTTTTGGGTTATATAGTTACTCGTATGACATGTGCCAACCAATAAGCTAGGAATAATGTTGTTCACCAACCAAGGCCCAAAAGCTACCACTTGGGTTTGCTGTATAGATATAAGCTTCTTAGCGATGCCTTATTCCGGGATTAAAAACCTTAATCCTACATATTGAGAAAATCCTGTTGTTACAATTGTTGATTGTGGTTTCTGTTCAAACTGTGACTTGAAGTGGGGTTCACATTTTGGTTTCTATTTTTTGTATCATGCGGTTATGCTCAACAGATGTAGGACATATTGTGATTAATGGAATACGATCTCCTGCAATATTGCAAGTTTGTTCAATATAAGTTATGAGGTTGGCCTATGTTGCCAAGAGGGGGAGAAAGAGTGGAGAGAAAGTTGCAGTCAACTATTGTTATTTTCTATGCTAACCATGCCTGCCTTCAGATTCTGCTCCTCGGGGAGGGTGGAAGTATTGGCATATAAACAGAATTTTGAGAATGCGTATTTTGGATGTTCTTAGGATGTGTATATCCGTGGATGTATCTATGCAAGCTTACATAATCTGTATCATATTTATTGTTTATGTTTAAAGTCCAGAATGGGGTTATTTTTGCTTTGTCGTTCACAATTTTGTTTTGTCCTTGCCTTGTATTTTGGACTAGTGACTTGCTGTCAAGTGTAACTGTTTACTCACTGACTGTTGCTTCGGATAGGGATGGCAGTGGCTCAGGCCCGGACTCCCTAAGGCTCAAGCCCGAGCCCAAAAGATTTTGCAGGCTTGACTTGATCCCTTTTGGGTTTTGGGCATACCCAAAAAGCCTAAACCCGTTTGTTGGACTGGATTTTTGGTCCCGAACCTGGCTTGTAGCTACGTGTTTGTGTGTGTGTGTGTGTATTTTTGTGTATGTATTGGATACTTCAGGCCAAGGGTGCCTGAAGCCTGAGCTCAGCCCGATTTTTTTACAGGCCAGGTCTGGACCTCTTTTTGTCACCCCTAGCTTCAGTAACTCTTTTGTATCTGCAAGAAGTATCCCATTTGATATCATATCATCTTTTTTACTGTGAATCTGCAATGTTTTCATTGTACAGAAATGTGATTTCAAGTTTCCACTATCAGTCTCCTGTGTTCACTTTATATGCTCATCCATTGGAGCATACATTGTGATCAAGGTTTTGAAGATCAAACCATTGATAGTGGTTGACCCTGAGGATCGATGGAGAAGGATATTTCCGATGTCATTTGTGTTCTGTATCAACATAGTGTTGGGGAATGTTAGTTTACGTTACATTCCTGTCTCTTTTATGCAAACAATAAAGTCTTTCACTCCTGCTACTACAGGTCAGGCTCATTTGCCTTAAAGCATTAGCTATCATCTAATCATACATTTTGGTATTTTTCATGTTTTCTTACCACTTGCATCTTGTTTCCGATCGATTGTGGCAGTTTTTTTACAGTGGATGGTTTGGAGAAAATACTTTGATTGGAGAATTTGGGCTTCATTAATACCTATTGTTGGAGGAATACTCCTCACATCTGTCACTGAGCTTAGTTTTAACATGCTTGGATTTTGTGCCGCCATGTTTGGATGTTTGGCTACTTCTACAAAGACTATCCTGGCAGAATCTCTCCTTCATGGTTACAAGTTTGACAGGTGCAGGAACTGCTCCTGTTAAATTTTCTTCCTTCTCTTCTACGGGTCTTTTGCTTTTGGGTGTACTACTTCACGATTAATCCATTAATTTCAAGTGTCATGATTCTAAGTCTATCTGAAATACTTCAATTTGGACAAGGTATTGCTTTGGACTAAAAAAAACTCTCTCTGTTCATTCATTTGGAAGAGATCATGCAGAATGACTGTTGGGTTGAGTTTATTAAGAATTTAGTATCAAATAGAATGGAATAAAAAATGTTGGGAGCATTAGCTTGTAGTGACATATTGGAGTGAAAGAAATGTGCCCTGGCAGGATTTTGGGAGTTTGCCCTTTCCCACTGCTTTAACATCATATTGGAACTTACTTATGTATGAAGTGGCCTTGTAAGTTTCTTGGAGATTATGCTTTACATTGCTCAAGGGTTTTGGCAATTGTCAAAACGCATTCTAATTTAACAGTCTTAGAAACTTACCTTACTTTTCGTATCCCTTGAGGTGCGTGAACTTGCAATAAAGGACTGTTGAATAAATCTTCAAAGTTGTAGCTTGTTAATGAGTTTTTGAAATTAATTTAAATTGTGGGTCCTGGCCTACTACTTGCTCGATAGATGTCCTTGAAGCTTCTAAGTAATCCTTTAAATTAACATATAATTTGGTTATTGATTTTGTGGGTGTGGGACAATCTGAAAATGTGTGAATGATTGTTTCCTTCACTATATGGTATTTGGGTGCCATATAATCTATAGTAATGGAGACACTAGATTACCAAATGCTTTTACCTGCTGTCATATTTGCATGTTGTACACGTTATCCTTTTCTATCTGCTGGTGCCTCCTTGATGAACTTGCACATGATGTGCTTCATTGTTGTTCAATTGACCAAATTCATTGAAAAAGTTTCCCACGTGATGTTTCTATGCAGCCCTAGGTTTTCTGTTAGCAAAATTTTTACTAAATTTTCGCAATCTTCTGTTGTGGCTTTGCTCACATATGCATGTGAATTTTTTTATGATTTATGTGAGATCTAAACTGATAATTCTTCTTTCCTTCGTATTGATTTTATCTTTTTTAGTATAAACACGGTGTATTACATGGCGCCTTTTGCAACTATGATTCTTGGAGTGCCAGCCATACTGCTGGAAGGAAATGGAATTATAGATTGGTTCTACTCCCACCAGTCTGTATTGTCTTCCCTCGTAATCATTTTCACCTCTGGAGTGCTGGCCTTCTGTCTAAACTTTTCCATCTTTTATGTGATTCATTCAACAACTGCAGTAACTTTCAACGTTGCCGGAAACCTCAAGGTAAGAAGGATAGAATATTTTAATTGGTATGACCATTCGTGAGATCCTAACATGCTTACCTACTCTTTTATGTTCAAATTGTGTGGTTACACCACACTCATATCATCTCACATAATTGTAATGATTGAGAGTTTTACTACTATTGTCCTGGATATTTGTGCTGAAATGTTCAATTTAGTGTTCCTGATATACTTCTTCCCCTTTTAATCTGGATTCAGATTGTTTGTTCAATTTAGTGTCTTGAAGTGATTCTTCCTTTTTATCTGGATTCAAATTCTTTCTCATCTTGTATTTTCGTTTGCCTTGGTTGCTTCGCGTTGTAACTTGATTAACAGAAACTAATTTAGTAACTCCATTGCGTATATGCTTTTCATCTATCTACAGGTTGCAGTTGCTGTCTTGGTTTCATGGTCAATTTTCCGGAACCCAATCTCGGCAATGAATGCTGTGGGATGTGCTATCACTCTTGTAGGATGTACATTCTACGGGTACGTGAGGCACAAACTTTCGCAGCAGCAACCAAATCCTGGAACTCCCTTAACGCCCAGGACTCCAAAGAACCGAATTGAATTACTGTCCCTTGTAAATGATAAACTAGATGACAAGGTCTAATGGAAGTGGAGATGGATGAGGTTCTTGGCGTTTCACATAGGGTGTTCATAAATCTATAAAAGATTTGATGTTGGAGAAAGATTAACTAAACCCGCTTTTGTTGTGCGAGTATCTATTAGATTTATGGCTCATAAACAATTTTACCTTTTTGGTTGCTCAGAAATAGAAAAGAGAGAAAATCTAGTTCATTGGTTGTCTCACCTAAGCTTGATAAGTTCTGAAGCAATTGCTACTCAGTAGTATCCTTTATCTATATGGTAGATTTTATACGAAATGGCATTCATGAATTGCTTAACCAGGAAGAAGATGGGCATTCAAGAGCATTAATGTTAGGCACGGGATTGTGAGGTGAAAGGTGAAACCTTCATTGTCATTGAGTAGTTAATGAGCAAAACCTACTTGGTCCTTTGGTACTTGAAATCTTGAACGTGATTGATGATCGTTAAGTTCATGAGCAAAACCTACTTATTCCTCATGTTCTAATCTAATTCCAGTGTCCCAATATTTTCATTAAAGAGTTAATTACATTTAACCTTTTGTAAATTTTTATCATATTTTTAACTTTATCCGTTATTTATTAATTTTTTAGAATTTCAATAACAATATAATTTTCAAAAGATGAAACTAGGTGAGTGCATTTAACCCTTCATTAAATCAAGTAGTTCATTTTTTGACATCGAATGTGGACCACCTCCCTATTCGTTTTGAATGTGGTCCAGATCAGAGAGTGCACAAATTTATAACACCCTGAAACGGATCACACAACCAACCCATTTTACTTGAATTGTTTTAGTTTGTTCTTTTATCGTCTGAAGTTTAGTACTTTGGGCCTTTATATGATTCAAGAGTGCAAATTATTGACTGCAATTCTGAAAAGTTTTTCACGCTACTGTAGTCTGCAGCTCATGCGAGAATGAGCGAGTGGTAGAAAACAGAGCACGAACTTGTTGCTTAATACAGTCGTTAACTTGCTAGTTTATTCAAGTCCATTGCCACCTATTATTTCACTGCAGTCTAAAGAAATTGCCAAAAGTTAAGTCTTTCAAACGCATCTACAATAATCTTACATGTGATTCTCTTGATTAACAAGATTATGAGAGTGAAACAGAGAGCGAGAGAGGTTCATCTTCACATACTATAGCTATAGAGGGGTAGAATGGAAAGTCTAGTTAATAGTCATGGAGATTGGGACTACCAGGTCCATAAGCTAAAGCTAAGCCAATAGCCAGAAGTTCTTCTGCCATCTAGTGTTGATGAGGTACCCGCCAACCCCTTTGCTCTGTTTCCTCACTCCAATGGTTAGGCAATCCACATTGTCTATGCACTTCTCCACGAACTCTTCACTGCTGCTACTCCCACAGAAGCTGCAAAGTAACCCAAACCCATCAGAATGCCAAGAGGAGTCATGTGTCAAAAACCAGAGTGGAGTTGAACCCACCAGTTCACAAGAGGGGAGGGCCTTTTCTGACCCAGTACTAACACAGACACCTCTAGCTTTTTCACTTGATTAATCACAGTCGCTAGCTTTGGCCCTTGGATCACAAGTGCTTCCACTTCCACCTGAAATATTTCGTCACATGAAGCACAAGGAGAAGATATGCTTTGTCTATCTAACATGGGAACCATTACACAATGAAAATGTAACAGAAAACAATAATATGGTTAATGCAGAAAGGACTACAAACCCATCTGGGACCAGCTTTTCTTTTCTTAGTCCACGCAGATCTCGCAACCAGAAAGCTAAAAGATTTTAAAATATAAACTTCAGTTAAGCATGAACAAACGTACCTCAGGTCTTGACGCTTTGCAAAGTGAACCAAGAGTCCTGGCAAGATAAGGAGAACAGGAATCAGGACCGGAAAGCCCTTCACTGCCGTTGGGACAATGAGGAATGATGTGAAGCAGAGTAAGGAAGTCACCCTTGTTGGCCACATGAGTTAAAGCCCACATCATTGCATGCTTGGAATGTGAGGTTTGATCCACCACCGCCATCACTCTCTTCCTCGAAACCGACCCACTACTGTCATTACCATACATGTTAAGCCCTTCCATTTGCTTCAAGTTCCTCTCGCTCACACTATCACCACCACCTTCAACAGTGCAATAGAACTTGTTGTTGCCAGAGTTACTACTAACCCACCTCCTAGATGTTGATCTCCAACCCTCTCCCCCACTGAGCTGCCTCAACAATGACCCAGATGACCTTTTCATTTTCTCTCACTCAACGTGTCTTTATAGACAGAAATAAAAACTAACACAGCAACACTTTGAAATGAACAGTTACAGCAAGCTATAACTCAGAGAGACAGAGACAGTGAATAGAAACGGACAGGCAACGAGAAGACAATAATAGCTTGGTTGAAATACAGAGAGATGTATACTTAAAAGTTTTAGTACATAGTTAACAAAGAATAGCAATTAACAGAAAAAGAAAATTGCAATGTCAGAAGAGGAAAAAAAATAGTATAATGAATGGTGAGGGTTAGAGGTT
The DNA here is from genome assembly GCA_024582655.2 of Erythroxylum kunthianum. NCBI lineage: Eukaryota > Viridiplantae > Streptophyta > Magnoliopsida > Malpighiales > Erythroxylaceae > Erythroxylum > Erythroxylum kunthianum. The sequence goes on from JANIMX020000110.1 coordinate 711,712, forward strand.
ATGATGTAAAGATGGGATTCTTCTCTCTTTTGTGCAGGTTAAAGTCACGGGGTGATCGCTGGTCGATGTGGCTTAACATTAGAGAAAGTGACATAAAACAATTGATATGGTCAGTGCTCCGATGATGAAAGAGATCTAGATTCTCTGTCCTACACATCTATTTCAGGTACCAAGGTAAGAGTTTTTCTTTATAAAAAAAATGCTTATTTATCTAAAGAACAAACAAAAATAGATCGCCCATATTTCATTGTTACGTATATTTCATTTCATGCCAACCCAAGTGAGTGTTGCACATGACATTTGCGTTTTGGTCATCTTTTTCCATAAAAATATAGTATAGTGGCAATATAAGCTTTCCTATAAAAAAAAAGGCTTTTAACTTTCTGGATATTTTCCTCAGAAGAATCGTTACAAAAAATAGTAATGTTTGGGGATGAATGCTGTTGGTTAAAATTTTGATATATCAGTTTAAGAAGAGTTCTCTATTTTGAAAATAACTACAAAGAAGTAAATAGTACTGAAAATATTGAAGACGTACGTACGAGAGGAAACTTGAAGGTGGGAAATGACATGTCAGAGCAATAGAGAGTGGGGTCTCGTAAATTGTGGTTTAAGAGCAGATGTCAGTTTTGGCTGTACTGCCAAATAATTGCTCCCCGGGTAACACGCTGATTCTTCCTTTCCCTCTCCCTCTCTCTCCTCTTTATTTATAACTTCTTAATTATATTTTAATAATTAATTTACTTCAACACAAAGCAGGATCGGATCATTACACTACTAAACGTGAATTAACTTTCAAAATAAAAATTATGACTAATTTCTTGCAGTTCAAAAATACAATTGGTGACGTGTTCTTCTTTTAATTTTATAATTTATTATGTTGAAAAATAAACAAAATGATAGTTTTAAATATCTACAATCAATCCGTTAGAATAATTGAGAGATTGATGGAGATATAGTTCATCGGATCAGAACATGTTAGCTTAAATAAAGAAGTGCATCAAGAGTTACTTGTAACAAGAATATATTATTAAAGCCTAAAAAGTAAATTTTATTGTTAAACGATTAGACAGGTCAAGTTTTATGGAGTAGAGTATTGACGCATTAAACAAGTGCATAATCATAAACTAATGATAACGGAGATGATGATGTTCCGTTGGCTATACAACCTTACCATAAAAGATAAAGTCAAGAATGTAATGGTAAGAGACAGAATAAAAGTTGGCATTTAAGCAAATTTTCTCAATTTCAATCATTTAACTCATTGCTTGATCACATATCACTTTCAATTTCAATTC
>JANIMX020000110.1:735035-745195 GCA_024582655.2 Erythroxylum kunthianum
TTCGTACTGAGCCGAACGACTTGGGCAGGGCTGATGTCCCGATGTCAATGCCTTCGCTTCGATATCACCCCATATTTTGGGCGTACCATTTGAGCGGCTACACATTTGACATCGAAAAGCTGTCTAAAACATGTTTACGTATCTCATAAAATTTCACGTTTGTGTGCATTTCATAACATGCTAAGATTGGCCTTTTAGGTCCAATCACGCTATTTATAAAGCATTTACGTAGAAGATGTGTGGTTTTAACATTTCATAACGTTTCATAAATTTGTCTTGTGCTGAAAAATTTCCATGCTATCACACACATCAACATATCATATCATAAAAATGCTTTAAAAGGACACTCACTGGTTCGCCTTAGCGCCAACTCTGATACTTGCGCCCTAGCTCACTGTCCGAGACTTGAATCGAGATCCTATACATAACATGTATGGGCATAAGCTCACCATAGATAGCTCATTGAGATGGAGTTAACCATTCTCATTATCAAAGGCTTTACTTAAAACCTTTTCCCCCAAAAACGGCTTATTCCCATCTATTTTCTTCTCCTTAACCAAATCTGAAGTTTTATACCCGAAACCCTAAAACTTAGGCATTTTCAACAATCCGCTACCATCCCCAAAATCAACATCACAAATAACTTTAGCCTGTCACACACGTAAAATTAGCTAAAGGGGAAGAGAGGAAAACTTCATTTTACCTCAAATCACCTTCGGCTCTCGACTAGCCACTTCCTACTAACAGGCTGTCCTTGCTGGTTCTTATCGGCTAGCTGCTAGGGAGATGCTGAGGGGTCTGAGTTGGTTGAGAAGAATGGAAAAGAAACTAAGTTTCCAGCTTCAATCGATGGCAGAAAAGAAAACGAAGAAAATCACCTCTTATGCTCTCCTCATTCTGTTTCAGTCGAAGGTATGGGGGACTGACATGTCTTGCCTTTATATACTGTCGGGAACGCATAACTGACTTAAAAGCACTAGCCGAGGACAACTTGCATTTTCATGCATGGCTGCTTCTTATAACCTCGGGTACATTATCTTACTCATTTAACTCTTATCGACTGATTCTTCTATCGGCTAGTCCATCCAGTTCTGTGTCACGCTTCTTATTGGCAACAACTTACACATCGAAAACTAATCCAAGCAGAATTTCCCATCTATCGCTACCGCATCATCTTCACTCAGTCGATTTCTGAGTGAGATTGATCCAGTCGATTATCGCATAGCATTAACTTAGTCGATTTACACCGTAAGAGTAGCGTAAACTGATTTGCAACGAAACCTTAACCTGCCCTCGGCTGAGCCTTGTACATAACCTGATATCGGCTACGTCTCCTATGAAACCTGACATCAATTGAGTTCTTCGTATTGCTGTTCCTTGACTGAAATCCGTGTCGACTACGGCCATCGACTACTCTTCTTCTCTCTCTTATCGACTACGGTTAAATACCATACCCTTGGCTAACTACTCTTGTACTGATATCAACTGGTTGTTTGTTAACATCCCACGACTGTAACTACCCCTGTATTAGACATTTTTTGGCTATTCTTATGCCTTATTCTTCATTTGCCTTATCCGTTTTCCTGTCTGTCCTCAACGTCTCAGGTTTCTCACTCTTTACGACTAAGCTAAACAGGACTTTCTCCAGTGTCTTCTATGACATAGTCCTTACTTAGTCAATTTCTGCATAAAACTAACTCAGTCGATTGGCGAGGGGAAACTACTTAATCGTCTGATGAGGAGACCTTTCTTACTCGATAGTTGAGTGAACTTACTTATTCGATTTACCGTAGTGACTTACTTAGTCGATTTACCGTGGCGAAATTAACATAGGCACCTGCTGAGGCAAAACTAACATTGCCCTATAACGGCGGAGACTTTTACACTGCCTTTTTCTCGGCTAGTTCACTACATAACCTTCGGCCATGTTTCCTCTACATCAGTTACCTTTTCTTACTCTTCTCAAATATTCTCACGCTTGCTCCACTCGACTGATCCAACAGGATTTCTCCAAGGACTTTTACGGTGAAGTCTTACTCAGCCGATTGTCAAGCAGAATTTACTTGGCCGATTGCCGAGTTGAACTAGCGCTAGTCAGTTCGCAATACATCCCTATATCGGCTGAGTCTTTTACCCACCTGATATCGACTAACTTAATCTTCTACCAGTTTAACTTCTTTAGCCGATAGTGGAGTTCAAACTCTCCAACTACTCGACAGGCTTACTCTTCGAGCCGATATTCGGGTTTGCTTCCCTTACACTCGGCATGCCTACTCTTTCCTGATCTGGCACACACAAATCCCTACTTCACTTCTCTTTACTTCTAGCCAAGGGAAGTTAACTTACTTTCTCAGCTAACAATTAGAACACTGAGATTGGATTTCTAATCCGGTATACTTATTCACCAGAAGGTCTAACTCACTCCCATCACAGATTTAATAAATATCATAAACATATTACACTCAGGAGGTCAATCACATATGGAAGTTTGGGGTTTTACATAATAATTGTGCAATAATAATTTTTTAAGAATAAAACCACCTAATTTCTACCTAAAGATCTTACATTCGATAAAAGAACTCAAAAAGGAAAAGAAAACGAAGTGGAAAATATTGATGAAGATGAAGTTACAAAAGAAGCTGAAGAAGACAAGGAAAGGAAGTGAAAATTTATTAGCTTCAGAAGATAAAGAAGATAATGATACCTTCAATGACATCACTAATATTTAAAGTTTATGTGAATTTATTTTGAGACTTTTATTGTTTGAATTGTTGTTTCATTTGTAAACATTTGTGTTTTTTCTATTTATATTCCTCTAATATTAATAATATTTTTTAGGCTACTAAATATATAAATAATTTCATATATATATATATATATATCACGTATCCTACGATACATGATAAGATACGATACACGATATATATTTTTGACAAATCGATACGTTTCCGATACACGATACTAATAACCTTAGTTGCCGGCGTATAGTGTCACGCTGCCGACGTACCCTTACCAAAAGCATACAAAAAAATTTAACCAACACACAAACACATTTTTACTTATCCCACACACATTCTCATGCACAAATACTCAAATCTTACTAGGATAGGGTTCGGGTCATTACAAACTATTTCAATGACTCGAATCCGTATACATTCGTTTACAAATGAGCAATCTTACCAGTTGCTCCTAAGCTCACCCTCGAATGAAAATTTGAATTTGAATTCTCTAAACTCTTAAGATTTTAGTATTATGAATTAAATAAAATTACTTAATTTAAATTTATAAATTCGTTAAGTGAACTATTTAAATTTCAAAAAAATTATTTCATGAATAAAGATGATACAAAAATTCAGCCTCAATTAAACTTGAACTAAATAAATTAACCCTTATTTAATTAAGCTCAAAATTTGAATTTAAATATTTAAACTATAATTAATAAAAAATTGAATTCAATAAATTATAAAAAATGAATTAAACTAAGCAGAATTAATGAATTAAAATGTAATTGATCGAATTTTTATACGTATTTAAAAATAATAATTATAAATCTATTATATATAAAAGTAATTTAAATAATAAAACTTATTGTAAATTTGTCATCACTAAAATCAAATATATGTAATTATAATAATAGGATACAATTGGAAAATTGAACAAGACGACAAAAAGATGTTCAAAACCAACAATAAATTAGACGCGGGTCTCCAAAATGGCGCGTGAACTAAAATTTTTCTTAAACAGCAAAAAACAAAGGAAAGACAGAGAAAATGTGGAAAAAAAAATGTAAAGACAAAATCACAACCGACGCATTTAACAATCGTCACTATCAACACTCTTAACAGAATTCTTCTTCGCGTTAACGATTTCCTCTCAACTTTCTCGAGAAAACTGCATTTTCTTCTCCTTTTATGGCCCGAAACCTCACTCCTCCTGACATCGAAGAAGCCGACGGCAACGGCAACGGCAACGATCAAGCTTCTCACTCGATCCGAGACCGTTTTCGGTTCAAACGAAACCCTAACTGCGCTAGCAGGACGAGTTTGAGCAGAGGCAGTAAGTCCTCTGCGGATCGGGCGGCATCGCGGGGCCGATGGCACGACAGCTCCAACCGTCGCAGAGGTTTGTTCCGAGGCGTATACTTATGCTACTTGGTTATATTCTTCGCGGTTTTTGCGTTCGCGATGGCTTCTATGGTGTTGCAGAGCTCGATCGCGGATATCGTGAGTAAAGGGTGGAGTGAGCATCGGAGATCAAGTTTAGAGGGCCTGAGGTTCGGGACCACATTGAAGTTCTTTAATATGAAGAGATCGCGGCTGTTTGCGAAGAGACCAGGCCTTGATGAAGTGAGATTGCAAGTGGCGAGAGTGGGACTCCGGCCGCCAAGATTAGCTGTTGTAAGTGCCTTACCTGTTTGCTCATCGGCTGTTTGTTGGTCAATAGACGTTAGTTATGAATTGCATTTTTAAAGCCAATACGTATTTTGTTTAGATTTTCTTTGTAACAACTAAACTTACATTACTCTTCTAGTATAGAACGTATTATAAAATGTGGAGTTTGTGAAGTAGCTGTTTGGTTTGTTCTGGAACATCTAGAATTGCTGGTGACTTGTGCAAGCTTGAGAGGGTTGTTTAATACTAGCAACATGCTTATGGCAGCAACCATTTATTAGAATTGCTGGTGACTTGTGCAAGCTTGAGAGGGTTGTTGATACATCTAGAATTTGATACACTTACGTTACCATTTTGGTAGTAAAATTTTCTAGAATGCTCTGCTTGCACTGAGGTGGAGTTAATTTATTGAAGGCCTTTTGTAGTTTGACTGTTTTAAGAAGACGCTTATAATTTTAATTTAGGTCTAGAGGTTCCTGTGGGTTATCAATAATTAACTAATCACAGGTTTGAAACAGTCAAACCCCAAGGGGGCTTCAAGTAATTAACCTGTGCATAATCTTGTGTTTGAAGAATATTATATTCCAAGTTATGAGGTTCTTCTTGGTATAGGGAATGGGAATCTAAAATCATTGTTTACACATTACATTCTGTGCATGAATATCATCCCATACACATTTTTCAGCTGAAGGTTTTTGAGAATACTTCTGTGATGATGCTTTGCCAGATCTTAGGGAACATGAAGAAAGATCCATGGTCATTATTGTTGGTTACAGTCATGAAGAATCTCCAGGAGCTTGGTTATGAACTTAGGGTAATATACCCAACTGCTTCTCTATGATTGCTCTTATCTTTCTGTATATATCATGCTACTTGTTCGTGTGGATAAGCTTACTGTTAATGCATCAAGCCATCGATATATACTTTTCATGTGGCGTCATTTAAGATTAACATGGTGCAACATAAGGATGAAAGGAACGATTGTTTTACAGTAATGATTCAAGTGCAAGCTCCGAAATGCTTATGCAACTAAGGGTGTCTATGTGACAGATTTATGCAGTCGAGAATGGTAATGCACGATCAATGTGGGAGCAAATAGGCAGTCGGATGTCATTCTTAGGACCAGAGCGATATAACCATATTGATTGGTCAATGTATGTGTCACTTGGTTTTCTTAATTACTCCTTTATTTTTTTCTAGAAATAGTTTTTTTTTCTGTCCAAAGCTATATTTTAATATTAACCAATTTTTCCTAGTTATTTAACCGGGCAAATTACCATTTGCTTTTTCTACAGATTTGAAGGTGTTGTTGTTGATTCTTTTGAAGCCAAAGAGGCTATTTCAAGGTAGATGTCTCTATTACTTTATGTTGCTATTTTAACATCATAGTTGTGTTTCATAACTTCTCTGTTCCACCGAGTGCTTTTCTGGATTATGGTTGGTTTTGATTGCTTCTGGCATCAATTTAGTATTTTTAATGCTTTTGCTCTATACACGTCATCTTCCATTTTCTATAATTTTGGGCACTTGCTGTTAATTATTAATAATATGGCAGCTTGAGAGCAATTAACAAAGTACTCTTTTAAAGACTTGGAATATTGTCATGCTTAAGTTTCGCATGGAAATATCCCCACACAAAATAAGCTTATGATCAAACAGGCCCCTTGATTTCTGTTTCTTTAGTGTGAGATACTATGTTAGTGAGTTTTATATTTATGCAGCCTTATGCAGGAGCCTTTCTTTTCAATACCAATTATATGGATAATCCAAGAGGACATACTTGCAAACCGTCTTCCACTGTATGAGAACAAAGGCTGGCAGCATCTTATCTCTCGTTGGAGAACTGCTTTTAATAGGGCTAATGTTGTTGTATTTTCAGATTTTACCCTTCCGGTAAAGATTTCATTTCAACATTTTATTTCACCTTATCTTTCTTTGCTTAAGCACTTTTCTAAATGGATTGTCCTTGTTGTATCAGATGTTATACAGTGTGCTTGACACTGGAAATTTCTTTGTGATTCCTGGGTCACCAGTGGATGTGTGGTCTGCTGAAAGCTACATTAAGATCCATGCCAAACAGCAGATAAGGATGGACAAGAGATATAATAAAGATGACGTGGTGGTTCTAATTATTGGCAGCTCCTTTTTTTATGATGAACTGCCATGGGACTATTCTGTAATGATACGGACCATAGGACCTCTACTACTCAAATATGCAAAAAGTAGTGATGCCGAAGGATCATTCAAATTTGTTTTCTTATGTGGTAATTCCAGTGATGCTGATGCTTTACAGGTGTTAACTGATCTTTTTGCTTTGTTATTATGCTCTTGTTCCTACAATCTAATGTTAAATGTATTTATCTCATTGCATTTGAAATAAAACGAAATAGCATGAGTGTCTATTTCTTCCTTTGGCTATTTTTGTTTTGTGCCGTATGTAGTCTAATAATTTGGTTTATTCATCACTTCCTATAGGAAATTGTGACTCGTCTAGGGCTACTTCATGGTTCTCTACAGCATTATGGCTTCAGTGGTGACATCAACAATGTGTTATTGATGGCGGACATTATTCTTTATGGCTCTTCCCAAGATGAGCAGGGTTTTCCACCTCTAATTATCCGGGCAATGACTTTTGGAATACCTGTTGTTATGCCGGATATTCCTATCATAAGAAAATATGTGAGGCCATTTTATCCAGCTTCTTTCTTTGTTGAATCATGAATACTTAGTTCCTATTTTTCTCTCGTAGGAAACATTCATTAACCGATTTTACAAGTTCCAGGTTACAGATGGAAGTAATGGGATCCTATTTGCAAATGATGATTCAGAAGATTTGATGAGGGCTTTCTCTCTCTTGGTATCTGATGGAAAGCTTTCAAAATATGCTCAAAATGTTGCATTTTCTGGAAAAATGCTGGCAAAAAACATGCTTGCATCGGAATGTTTAACTGGCTATGCTAAGCTTTTGGAGAATGTGCTCAGTTTTCCATCGGATGCCTTGTTGCCAGGTCCTGCATCTCAGATTCAACAGAAAGTGTGGGAGTGGAACTTGTTCTGGGAGGAATTGGGGCAGGAAAATGGTGGCCTGCCAGGCATGGTTATGTTAAATCCCTCTTTTAGAGAATCTAGTGTTATTTTATCCATTGAGGAGGAGATGAATGGCCTTGTTAATTCTACTAACTTATTGGAAAATGGACCTGTGATTGAAGTGCCAGATATCCCAACTGAATCAGATTGGGATGTTTTACAGGAAATAGAAAGCGCTGAAGAATATGAGAAGCTAGAAAAAGATGAGGTATGATAGTTCTTGATTAACACTACACTTCCCATGGTCTTATCCCAGAATCTTTAAAACTATCCAATCTTCCCAGTGGTTTTGATTGTTTTGTCCTCTTTATTTTCCATGTACTTTTTGGGAAGGATATCTGTAAAGGAAATTTATTTCATATTATGTAGCTTGAACAGAGAATGGATAGAAGCCCTGGTGTTTGGGATGATATTTATCGCAACGCTCGAAAATCTGAAAAACTAAAATTTGAAGTTAATGAAAGGGACGAGGGAGAACTAGAAAGGACAGGCCAGCCAGTATGTATTTATGAGGTGTACAGTGGGGCTGGTTCATGGCCCTTTTTGCACCATGGTTCTCTGTACCGTGGGTTAAGTCTTGTAAGTTTCTTTTTCGTGTAATCTATGAACTTGTTGAAAGATTTGACTTCTGTCTGTGACTTTGCTAGAATCTAAATTATATTCATCGAGTTGACATTCCTTAACGCAATACTAATATAAAAAGGACAAGATTTTAGGTTTCAGATGATCTAAAATTTATGCATGTCAAGAATTTGTGTAGTTCCTCATCATTCTGCCTTTTGTATCTGTCAGTCCACCAAAGCACGGAGATCAAGATCGGATGACGTAGATGCAGTGTCCAGGCTTCCACTTTTGAATGACAGTTATTATAGGGATATACTATGTGAAATGGGGGGAATGTTTTCTATTGCAAACAAGGTGGACAGTGTTCACAGTAGACCATGGATCGGATTCCAATCCTGGCGTGCTTCTGGTCAGAAGGTATCTCTCATCCTGCTAGGTTTTTTCTTTAACCTTTCTGAATTTGGTTGCTGTTTGTGAATCATTTTGCTGTAATTCAAGTTTTCATTGTGGGTGAGAAACATTGATATTTTGATTGCATCTGCATAACATGTTATATACAATAGATGTCGTATTGATATTTTCAAGGGTTCTCCACATGAAATTAACCTTTCTTTAAGCTTTTTTCTTTTGCTTGAAGCAGGTCTCCTTATCTGTTAAAGCAGAAAAAGTTCTGGAAGAAAAGATACAAAAAGAAACTAAAGGAGATGTAGTGTACTTTTGGACACTCTTGGACATGGACAGTGGGGCTACCAGAAGCAGTGATCAGCTAACTTTCTGGTCCATGTGTGACATTTTAAATGCAGGACACTGCAGGTATGCTGTATTTTATCATCTGAATATTCATACACAATGAAATTGACCTCAAGTATTACCTATGCCAAAGTTTGTGCTTGCAGAAGTACTGGTTTCTTGTGGGGCCTTTTTTCTATTCATCCTGTGTGTTTGTCCCCATGTGTACCTGATAACTGTTTAATGAGGCTCATGCAACTAGGGGCAAGAATTTTAGTATTCTGGTCTGTGTTTGACTGTTAAATATTGAGTGTGAAGGCTACAAGCTTAGAGGAATTGCCACTAGAAAGCCAAATTAAAATTTTGGATTTGTGATGCAATGTAAAGTAGCTAACTACCTGTTCTATTGTTACTGGTGTTATCTTCTGACATAGCAAGTGACCTGCTTTTAAAACGGTAGATAAGGAGATTTCCAGTCATTTTGTTAATTGGAATCCTTTGGTTTTAATGGTTTTGGTGAGCTTTTTGGTCCAATTTTAAGATTTTGACTCGTGAGATATTATTCTTGAAAGGCAACTGTTTTTTGTTTCTCAATGCATGCAGAACTGCTTTTGAAGATACTTTCCGCCACATGTATTCATTGCCATCGCATTTAGAAGGTCTTCCACCAATGCCAGAAGATGGAGGTCACTGGTCTGCGCTTCATAGCTGGGTGATGCCAACACCTTCCTTTTTGGAGTTTATTATGTTTTCAAGGTAAGTTGTGAAGAACTGAAATTTTTTTCTAATCTGCTGTTCTTTTTTTCTCTTAACAAAAGTTGGTACCAGTGATGCAACCTAGTTGATGGTTAACATTTGAATAGGATGTTTGTTGATTTTCTTGATGCCTTGCAAACAAATTCAAGGAAAGTCAATGATTGTCGGTTCGGCTCATCAAAACTTGAGGTGAGGATGCTTGGATCTCGAAATGCCTGAAATAGATGATCCATATAATTTTACCACACTACTGATAGTTTTTCATTTAATGATATGAACAGAAAAAGCACTGTTATTGCCGGATATTGGAACTCCTTATTAATGTCTGGGCATATCACAGCGCTCGAAAGATAGTCTATATAGATCCACATACGGGTTCCTTTGAGGAGCAGCACCCAATTGAACAAAGGAAAGGAATCATATGGGCAAAGTACTTCAATCTTACACTATTGAAGAGTATGGATGAAGATCTCGCAGAGGCTGCTGATGATGGAGATCATCCAAGGGAGAGTTGGTTATGGCCGTCAACTGGCGAAGTGCATTGGCAAGGAATTTATGACAGGGAGAGGGAAGACAGATACAGGATAAAGATGGACAAGAAGAGAAAGACCAGAGAAAAACTTTATGAAAGAA
>JANIMX020000110.1:834791-848602 GCA_024582655.2 Erythroxylum kunthianum
GTTAAGGCTGCGCACTACTGGACCTCCCAAGACCCTGCACAGAAGTGAAATTTTTACTGAGTATTGTTGTTGTTGTTGTTGTATCAAGAAATAACAAATTAAACGAAGCTTACTTTTTTAAGATTTTGTAATTTATTGTTAATTTTTAAAAATATTTAATTTTAGTGGCCAACTTTTAAAAATGTATATAAATTAGGTCAAATTTATTACACGTATCCACTAATTATCACGTAGATGTCTGTTTATTGGCCACATTAGCAAAAACAATATTTTAATTTAATTTATACGAAATTTGAAAAGTTAGTATAGTATTAAATTAAAAAATTACTTTTAAATCTATTATTTCAAATATCAACTCTATTTATATTAAAAGTTCAATCAAATATAAAAGCTTATTATATTTTAGTAGTATGGTTAAGTGGTTTAAGGTGATCATTTTAACACAATCTATATAATTTTTTAAGTAGTTTTAAAAATAAACATATTATTTTTTTAATTTATAATATTAAAAATCTAAAAATATTTTAGTAAATTTTAATTAAATTATCTTTAATATAAATCACGAATTGAACTCACATCAAATTGATTATCCAAACTTTGTTACATCCATAATAATCAATTATTTACTGAACTTTCTTACAAATAATAATTTTGTTACTCAAATTAATAAAATACTAAAAAAATGTTAATTTTATAAAATTTAGTTATTTAATTAAAATTTTTAAAAGTTTAGATGACGAATTAAAAAATTTCAAAAAATTTAACACTTCAAATTATGTTATTCTTTGATAAAAATATTAAAAATTATTTAATATTCATTGCTTAATTTAAAATTTTAATTCGTAAATTTATTACAATTTATGAATTATTACATCCATTTAAAATTTTTATTTAATACATATTTAAAAATAAAAAACTAGCCATATATTTGATTGAAAACTTTACTAATATTCATAAGTAACAATCTTATAGAGGATTACATATTGTAACTATGGAAGGGCTTGATTCAAAAGTGATTATAGGATTGTAAACATTATCAAATAAGAAAAAGTAATTGAACATAACTACAAGCTTAATTACAAACAATATTTAAACATTTTCTTTTAAAAGAGTTTAAAATATAATTAATTAGTTAAATATCTAATTTGATTTTTTATGTACCTTTTATAATATTATATTAATAAAACTAAATTAAAACAAAAATTTAAAATTAATAAAAATTTGAAAAAATAAATCAAATCACTTATATTTATATATATGATTTATTTTTTTTATGGAGGGAGACATACAAATGAGCCCAAAAGATAGCCAAGTGTCACATCATCTTCAATAGATGAGAATGGATAGATTTCAGTCATCATAATTTGCTGACAAGTGTCTTCTCCAATGGCCTTATGTTACCACTCATTTTATATCTCCAATTTCATTCTTCAATTTTGTATTAATCAAAATACAAATCACAGCCATAAATTAATTAATTAATATAAAAACAGTATCTACCTCCTCTGTTTCACTGGATAGTTATCATCAAGCTCTCTGTTTTTCTGTTTCTGTGAAAATTTGAGCACTCTGTTTTTGCTCTGTTTTGAAGAATTTGGTCTGAGAAATGATGGGAGTGACAGAGCTAACATCTCCTGCTACTGCTAGCACCAAGACGACAAGTCGTCTCCACTACTCTTCACAGCTTTCGCTCTCCTCCACTCGTCTGTACACCAATCTACGTCGCTCTCTTCGACCCATCTCTCGTGCTCCACACTTCAATATCTCTTGCTCTGTCAAGTAAAGGTCTTACCTTTTTTGTTATTTTAAGGAACCCTTTGGTCGATTTTGTTTAACTTGGTTCGTTTTTGGCTTTGTTTAGTCAAGTTCAAGCCCCTGTTGCAGTCCCGCCGGAGGAATCCAAAAGCAAATCCGATTGTTATGGCGTTTTCTGCCTAACATATGATCTTAAGGCTGTATGTTAAACGTTTCCTTTTTTTGTTTCTCTCCTTCAAATGCAAGTTTATGAAATTTTCTTTTTCATGGGTGCTTTATGTTCTGTTTTGTGATTTCGAGAAGTGATTTCTGCATTATTTTTCATGTTCTTGCTGGAGTGAGTGCATTACTGTTGTTTGTTGATGCGCCCAAAAATGGTTGCTTTGTGTATTTTCTTTAAGGATAGCCATGGGTTTGAGTATACTGGAAACTCTAAACATACAATTAGCATAAGCACAGTGGATCAATTGTCTTGATTTTTCGTTTAGTTTTTTTTATGAAGATCATTACACTAAATTTTCAATGCTTCTGCAGGAAGAAGAGACAAAATCGTGGAAGAAACTAGTCAATGTAGCAGTATCTGGTGCTGCAGGAATGATATCTAATCATCTTCTCTTTAAAGTAAGGTTTTTTGCTTTTGACTGATTTTAACTTTTTCTGCCTCCATTTATGTAATTTTTCCTCACTGAAACCTCCATATAGGTTGATGAGTGTAGTCTTTTAAGTGAAAGGATAATGTTCCAAATGCATAAATGTTAAACCCATTTTGGCAAGCTAACCACATTCAAATACTGAGATGAACCTCAGAATCAATGATTGCCAACAAGAGGGTTAATAGCTTATTATGTGAATTCGGAAAGATAAGCTTCCGAGGATGTGGATTCGGAAAGATAGACTCCGAGAAAGCAAAAATTTGTCATATTTTCATTAGTATCAGGATGCCAACTTTATTCAGGGAAGATTACAATGGATGGCTTATTTGTTTAAATACTGAAGACAATTCAAAATGAATGATCCAAACCTTGATGTCTTATGATCTAGTCTTTTCCTAGGTGATAGTTAATCAGGTTTTTCAGTTTTAAAGGAAAATATTTTCCTCCAACTTTGTGGGGTTCCTGACTTGTATTATGGTCCCAGCTTGCATCTGGTGAGGTTCTGGGGCCAGATCAGCCAATTGCATTGAAACTATTGGGATCACAAAGATCACTTCAAGCTCTTGAAGGTATGATATTGAGCAAATTTAGGTACTATCTTTAGTTTGTCAAAACACCTTTTCATTTGTTATTTGTAAAACCCGAACTACTGCATTTTTCAATTACTCCATTGTCAAGTATTTAATGTCATGAATTTGATTATCTTCCAATGCTATGCACTGTGAGCTGTGATTTCCCTAGATGATGAGAATTTTCTTCACAGGAGTTGCAATGGAACTTGAGGATTCCCTGTTTCCTTTGTTAAGGGAAGTGAAAATTGGAATAGATCCATATGAGATATTTCAAGATGCAGAATGGGCTCTTTTAATTGGAGCAAAACCTCGAGGACCTGGGATGGAGCGTGCTGGCTTACTAGATATCAATGGCCAAATATTCGCGGAGCAGGTTGCTATTCCTTTGTCCAATCACATTTTACATCTGGCCATGTCATCTGGTCCTTATATTCATCTTTTGATCATATCAGGGTAAAGCATTAAATGCTGTTGCCTCTCGTAATGTTAAGGTGATAGTGGTGGGCAACCCCTGTAACACAAAGTAAGAAGTAACAAGTTTTCTTGTTTCCTTCTGTAATTTCTTGATTGATATGTAGTGCATTTCTTTTTCGATGCCAGTTTCATCAAATTTGTCTTTATTCAGTGCATTAATTTGTTTGAAAAATGCTCCGAACATACCTGCGAAGAATTTCCATGCTTTGACTAGGTTGGATGAGAACAGAGCAAAATGTCAGGTAGGACAATTTTGAAACATGAACTTTCTTAGTCACAAGCACTAAATTGTCATTAGGTTCGACAGTTTAACTTGGAAGGTTGTTTTTTGTAGCTTGCACTAAAAGCAGGAGTTTTCTACGATAAAGTGTCTAATGTGACCATTTGGGGAAACCACTCAACCACTCAGGTCACTTGAATCATTTTAATTAACTCCCGTGACCAGATTTGGTTAAGTTCCAGTTGACTTGTGCTGAAGGAAACCTCGAATGATTTTACAGGTTCCTGACTTCCTGAATGCTAGAATCAACGGCTTACCCGTCAAAGAGGTTATAAAGGATCACAAGTGGTTGGAAGAAGAGTTCACCGAGATGGTTCAAAAGGTGATGTTCTCAAATGCCATATTCCAAAATTATGATTATATAGAGCCTAACCTTTACACTTTTTCTTTCTTTGCAGAGAGGTGGAGTGCTTATTCAGAAATGGGGACGATCTTCAGCGGCATCAACTGCTGTTTCAATTGCAGATGCCATGAAGTCTCTTGTAGTTCCCACTCCTGAGGGCGATTGGTTCTCTTCTGGAGTATGTTCATATCTGCTTGATTATGCTCAACTCCTTGCCCATTTACTTCTCCAATTTTAAGAATCAGAAAGTTAAGATCAGTATATATGTTGCCATTTTTCTCAATTAGGAGTGAGTCCGGCTCCAGTGAGAAAAACATTGCATTTCATTCCAATATGGTGTATGATAAATGCTAGTTTGAGCTTGTTCTCTTTTATGAAATTGTCAAAGAAAGTGATCTTACGAACTTCAAAAGGTTGGATAGTGAATCTCTCTTTGCGGTGATTAGGAAGTTTGATGAAACTAGTTTCGATGGCTCACCCTAACGTCCTCATTTACGTTAAAACGTAGGTTTATACAAACGGGAATCCTTATGGAATAGCAGAGGACTTAGTTTTCAGCATGCCTTGCAGATCCAAAGTAAGCTTTCTTTCGCGTTTTTGTTTCTTGTTGAGGACTACTTATCCATGTGATTTCATCAAGTGGGATCATCATTTCTGAACCATATCTCAGGGAGATGGTGATTATGAACTTGTCAAGGACATAATTTTTGATGATTACCTCCGCAATCGAATTGCTAAGGTACATCTCCTCCCTAATCACCAATCTAATAACACCTTATGGAATTTATATAGCATTCACATGGAACTTATAGGAATGGTTTTGGATACGAAGATAACTGGTTGGAAGAATCATTTCATGTATTACATTCTGTGAGTAACACTCTATCCAAGCTCAGAATCTCAAAAACTTCTGCATTTATGAAATTTGCAGACTGAAGCTGAACTGCTAGCAGAGAAGAGATGTGTAGCCCACCTAACCGGAGAGGTGAATGCAATTTCTCCACCATTTTTCTGGGTTTATACTCTTTTTGACTCTCAGATCAATAACTTGGAACTCTCTTCCTTTTCAGGGTATTGCTTACTGTGATATAAAAGAGGATACTATGCTTCCTGGAGAAATGTAACTAGTATTCAGAAACATAAATTTTCTTCCAAGGATACTTCTGATAGTTACTGAAATAGAATATCGTGGGCTAGATAAGACATAACTATGGGAACCATTTCTTAAAGAACATGCAAATGTGTTGTGCATCCACACTACCTTAAGCCATTTGATAGAGATTTTTGTATCAGAACCATCGGAGGCGACCACCTTGGCCGTATTATTTTTGTATGACAATCTTGCCACCCGTAGGTGATTGCACAGACCAGGGCTATCAGGTCAATCACTCAGAAGTTATGTATCAATGGATTCACTCGAAATCAATTTTGAATCTGTGGCTCCACATTTTCATATTTTCCTATAATAGCAGTAAAAGAATCAAGAAGCCTTCAATGGCTCCACATATATGATTCTCAACTATCTCAACCATATCCCAAATTGCAAATAAAACATGAAAAGGTAAGTCAAAAAGAGGGATAAGAATAACCATGATACCAATGCTGTTTGAGAAAAGAAACCTACTGAAACAATCTTCGTACAATATATCTATCAAATTCCATTTGAGTTTGGGTTAACAAACCAGATCCTGCTACAAATAGAACGTGAGGTGAAAGTGTTCACCATCTATAATCAATGGCATCGGCCATCCAGTTAAACATAAGTTTGGATTCAATATAACCAATGGATCTGTGAGTCCAGTGTCCGAATCAGTAATCAAGCTACAAGAGGTTTTAGTTACAGCCCCAATAAAAACCAGGAAACAGCTTGCGATGTTATTGCCCTTAACTTCATCAGTCGTGAGTCACTTGGTGCATATATAGCTACCTATCTTATAACTAACAGCAAAAATTAAGACCCAGAAGAACATTAAAAAGAACCAGCATTGCGCCATCACAGACCCCATCTTCACGGCGACTAAGTTGGTTACTGCCAACGAGCTGGTAGGAATAATATCACCTTGCAGTAAGCCAAAAGGGAGGACAATATCGACGTTGGTGTTCTTCCCCAGTGGCCAATCCATCACATCGCCTTCTAAACTCATGTTCTCGATTCTTATCATGCCAGCTGTAACATGAATAGAACTGGAAGGTTGTGCCGGATTTAGTTGTAGAGATGCACCCTTGATAGGGAACTCGGATGCAAAGGCAGGAGGTGCAGGAATGCCACCCAACATCTGACTGGCCTGCTTGAGAAACGGATATTTCACATCTACACCAGGGAACCAAAAAAAAAGTCCAGATCAAATCATTTGATCACTTTGGGGGGGAAAAAAAAACCAGAAATCAGAAGGCAGTGAAAAGTCAAAAGAGTTGAACATACCAGAATCTAATTCCATGCTGCTTGGTTTTTGTTTAGAGGAGGATGCTTCAGCATTATCATGTCCAGAGAATGTTTTCTTTGCTGTTGTCATTTCCATACTTTCGCCATTTATATCCTGATACAACCTCAAGTTAGTAAATGCATCCAACTTCCAATAATTATAAAAGCATATAAAAAGAATCCAATGAAATTAACCTCATGTATTTCAGGTTTTTTGTCAAAAATTGAATCTTCAAGTCCCAATAACTCTGTTGGATCAAAAGTCATGTTCTCGTCTGTAGCATCGAAGAAATTAAGATACTGATCAACATCAAAACCTGAGAAGTCTCCCACAGAATTTGGATCCACAGGATTGGAAAGATCATTAGCTTCCAAGAAAAATCCTTCATTGACTGTAGGATCATCAGAAGAATCTAGGAACGGGGTATCAAGCAAGTTACTAAAATGATTATCATTCACTTTATTGCTTGATATTTCAACAAATTCATCTTTCAGTGTCTTTTCTTCCGTTCCATGTAAACCAGGTAAAATTAACAGCTCTTCATCATCGGGGAGATCTGGACCATATTTCTCTCCACTGCCTAAAATAGGCTTCAGATCATATTCACCAAAATTTCTGAGGTGCTCCACATTGTTGTTTGTTTCAAAATTGTAGGAGTTCAATGGAGCAGCACCATTTTCAGGCATATCAAAATTCTGTTGAAAACATAAAAATAAGAAAACTTGAATTTAAGACACATTACAAACCATGCAAAAGAAGAAAAAATATATGTTGTTGAGTGCAAGGTCGGAGAATTGTTAACAACAAATGTAGAACTGCCTGCTTCTTAAGGAAAGCAAATTGGCACATGAACTGAATGATCCAATTAGCTGGAGTACGATGTTCTTCAAGTTCAATGATCATTAATCAATATCACATCAAAGTTATAAGAATGGGACCATAGGGTTCTCTGTAAATACAAAAATAAAGGTATGTAAATACAAATATTGATTACCACAAATATCTAGGCAGCAAGCAATATAGTTCCTAATAGACATTGACACTGTCGAGTATGATGCAGAATTAGGTAGGACAAATTTTAATAAGGTGGCATGTATCGAAAGCTATGAGCAAAAAAAAATTAGAACCGGTGACATTGTTTTCCTCAGATGGTTTCAGTTTTTAAGTTTGTCAGCAAGCTATCATTCATACTTCAGAAAAAAAAAAGGCAAAGTATACTGGTAGAAACCTGTTCAGGGTCATTTGTTTCAATATAAGCATCATCACCAACTACCAGTTCATCAGGCACTGCCATTTCTGCACCTGGTAAAGCAATTAGCTCATCATCATCCCATTCTTCCTCAATAAATGGAGCTCCATACTGTTCTCCATTCTTAGGCCCTGTTCCGCTCTTTTGGAAAATCCTGCAGAGCACAAAAACATCCTTCCCCACCAAACAACATAACCAACAATATCAATACATGTAGGGACAATATATGAAGATCCCAATAAACCCACTAGCCACTAGTATCCGTAAAAAAAACCCCAAAAAAGGGTAAAGATCAAAGGAACAGGAACAAAGGTTGAAATGCTATCGTAAAGATGATTTCAGTCTAACCTGAGAAATTCCTCTTTTCTCCAATTCCTCATCCACAAGACGGTACTCATGCATCACCCAGTTGGAACGTGCACCATGTGGAGCACGCCCCTGGTGGTATACAAGGGTTTTCTTCATTCCCACCATTCGAGAATTGCCGTGAATAGGACGGTCCTTCCCAGTTGTTTTCCAGTACCCTTTTTCAGTAGCCCGGTTTGTCTTTGAACCATTGCTATACTTCTTGTCCAAGGCACTAAAAAAGTACCATTCCAAGTCTCTGGTCTTCAACTTTGACTTGGCTGAAAATACAAAAGCAAGTATTAACAACACATATTCAGGAAGTTTAATCTTGTCATTTCTACAATGTAATAATTTAATCTTATCATTGAAACTTTAATGAATACCAATGACATAACCACATAGGAGACTAAACAGCTGCAGGACTTGATAACATCTAAAGGCTGGACAACTAGAAAAAATACTATAAGAACCGAAGGTCAAGAACTAAAAGCAACTAACCAACACCACAAATCTAACACTAAACAAATGTCTAAAAAGAGCCTTAAACTCCAACATAAAACGGATAAGGATAAATTTCACATCCTCTGAATTAGAATTCAGTCTTTCAGGGTTTTTTTTTAACCTCTGATTTCTTCTTTCCCAATGAACCCAAAAAAAGAATAAAAATAAAAAGAACAACTCTTAAGACCTCTTTGCCATATATAAGTCTTTACCCAGTCGATTAGAATAATTCCATCCTACAATTGACCTTAAAACCGGTATAAGACTATAAATCCTTATCCAGACTTCCATTGAATTCTTACTCCCACGTTCATCAGCCGTGGATTTATTTATAAAGTTATTTCCTTCAAGAGCCCACTAACACCTCCATCTTTAACAACCCACCACTAACAGAATTTCCTAATTTTTCCCGCCTAATGTTGACCCTACATATGTAGCTCACATTCTGATATATACGCGTACAAACAAAAAAAGAAGCAATTTTTTTGAAGAAATCGGACCTGGGAGATCCCACGGCTCGGACTTGTAGATGTCGATGACTGAAATAGCGTCGAATCGAAGAGGTTTGTTGGTGACCTTTCGTCTCAGGTAATATCGGACTAGTTCCTCATCGGTAGGGTGAAATCGAAACCCTGGAGCAAGAGAAGTTGCCATCAACCGAATAATTTCCTTTGAATAATTAGGGTTTTAGAACTGAGGGAATTTCCAATTAGGGTTTCATATAATCGAACCAGCGAAGAGAGTCTTCAGAGAGCCTTAGAGAGGAAGGTTTGGTCAGGTAAGGAGACTGCACTCAGTTTTCTACGAAAGATCGGTGCGGTGAGAAGTGCTAGAGTGACGGGCGAGAAATAGAAACTGTAATCACCGACATGACGTGGCGGTAGGTTATGGGACTATTACTGGGTTCGGAAGCGGTACTCACTAAATCTAGAATCTTCTTGATTACTTGGCGCAACCAAAAACCGCCACGTGGAAACGTTCAGGCTGTATGGTCTTTGAAGGGAGTCGTGACGCAATTGCATCCGTCAAAGTAGCGGTGCTTGAGGAAGTAAATTTCAACTTAATAGTATAATATCTTTTGCATATCATTTATATTATTAGATAAATATTTTAGGAATATTTTAATAGGATAAGTTATAAAAATTTAGAAATAATATAATTACAAATTAAACATTTATAATATTAAATATGTAAAAAACAAGAGATTTTAATTTTAATTTTTTTAGTTTATATTTAAATACCACTATTTTTGCTTAATGTTTTTACAAAAAAAAATATATTTTAACTTTATCCTGAAATTACTTATATATCTATATACAACAAACATACTAATTTGACTTAAATCTTGTTAAAATAATAAAAATATTATATTATTATATTATTAAAAGATAATGATTATATATTATATACTTTTAATTAAAATGAAATATAATTACTTTAATAAAATTAAAATGCAAAACTTTGAGTTTAATTTTAATAATAAAAAACAAAATTTCAGATTGAAATAATAATTTTGGCAGTAAATAAATGTATAAAATAGAAAATGATGGAGGCAGAGGCGTAACATATTACTTGTGAGATAAGACATGGGTCCTGGTTTGGTAATTAGTAATAAAGAGGTGAAAATGAAAATGTGAAACTTTATTCCTTGTTTGGTTATGGTAAATAGATAAAATAGGAAATAATAGATAAAATAGGGCATAATAAAACTAGAATGAATGTTAAAGGACGTGAGTATAAAATAAAATAAAAATAAAAAATGAGATAAAAATATTATCAAATTATCATATATAAAATTTTATTAGAATATTATCATTAATTACATATTACAATCTTTTATATTAATTTCCTTAATAATTATTTTATTTTATTTTATTGATATTTTTATTCTTATCATAAAAATTATTCATAATTATTTAAAATTAATAATTTTGAAAATCATTTAATTTTTTATTAAATATTTATAAAATATAAAATATTTTAATTAATGTTAAAAAACGGATCGAAAATTACACTAATAAAATGAGAAGTTTAAGGTTTAAAAAATTCAAATAGTATTAAAACATCATAAAATTGAGAATAAATAAAATTGCAGAGTTTAAAATATCAATAAAAGAGAGAATTTTTACAATTGAACTAACGTATGGGTTAGAATTTAATCATTGCTAATAATTATAAGTTTGTTGTTCCTTCTGTCTAGGGGAACTTCTGGCGTGCAAGAAATAAATCCCATTTCTTCATTCCAAAGATTTGGGAAGAAAAATCAACTTTGATACAACAGAGAATTATGGAATTACTACACTTGCAGAATTTAGGGTATAGTACATAATATGACCGCAACTTATGAAAGATCTTTTACTGCAAAAACAAACATAAACATGTTCCCATTATAGAGAAGGGTAATGCAACTGCAACCAACTTAGACATAACTGTCAATTAACGATTTCCTCATCTCATCAACAATGGCATTCGGTTGAGCTTCCCTCAACTTGAAGACACTCTCAATAACTGAGAGTTCTGTTGCTGTAGTGTCTGATCCACAGAATGCTGTCCAGTCATTTACCACCATTCCGGTAGCTATCACTTCGCTTCCCCGGTTAACAGTCCCGGCAACCAAAGGGACCTGCAGGAGTGTTGAATGTTCATCCAAGTCTTCAATTGAAGTATGTGGATGGACCTGATTAAACAAAATGTTTTTGGTTAGAGGCACAATAGGTCAAATTCAGTGATTCGGAATTGAAGATGAAATGGGTATCTCGTACCAAGCCACCTCTGTTAGAAAACGAACAAAAGCTGCCCACGAGAATGTTTCCGGCAATGGTCTGTCTAAACACTTCGACTCCAAGAACATCAGCAATTATCTCCTCAGTTTCCTGATCAGGATAACAGGGACATATGAACATATGTAGCAACTATGCAGGGATCTTAAATGCTAATGTATAAACCTTATGGCGCGACCGGTTCAGATTAAGGTTTTTAAGGTCAAGAACATGAAAGTCAACCGGGGCATTTACGAAGACCACATATAACTGCTAGAACTCGAATAACATTTTGGGCACCTGCATGATTAATTGTTGCAATATGAAGCAGATTTTCGAGAATATGAAATCTTACCTTGTCAAGATCAGTGTGCGCAAGAGCAACATGGTCATTACATGCTATGCAATTCCCTAACGCAGAAAGTCTCTCCTCTATGCGCTGCACAACAACTTGATCAGGTAGACTGTTCCTCAAGTGCTGGAGTTCTTCACAAAGACAAAGTTGCACAGTAAAAACACAAAGTTTCCTAAGAAAAGAAAGAAAAAATGCATCCTAAGAGCAATATAAAATGCCATGAAAATATCGTTATTCCAAATTCAAGCAGGAGCAAACTGTTTGGTTAGGTCAAACTGCTACTGTGTTCTTAACAATAAGAGTTAACTATCATCATAGTAGATGGTAACGAAAGTAATCTCGCGATGAATAAAGTTGATATCATTACAACAGAAGATTCTTTAATATACCACAAGTCATAATAATGACAGATCAGTAGATGGTCATCACCCACTTCCTTGTGTTGAAACCTTGACGACTTAGCCGAACCTCCCAATTAGGAAACAAACAACAAGAACCATTGAAAGACCATGAAGTTGGAAATTTTAAATGAGCTGCTTGTGCAAATATGCATTCATGAAATTTGTGGCACTTTACACCGATAAAAAGTTGAAAAGCATAAAGAGCTTAATTAAATGCAACCACTTCAATTCTTCCTATTAAATCAATCATCATAAAAACTTACCTTGGTCAGTAGTGTTGTGTGGCACGAGAAGCCCTTTCTTGTTCCCTGCCAGCAGTTAACACTTGGGAGTAAGACGGTAAGTATATATAAAACCCAATGTAACAATCCTTGAAAGAGTAAAAATTTCTCACCAGCGCATAGCCGTCCAATTATCCTAGTGCCTGCAATTGAGGTCTTAACCACAGGAACGACACCGGTTAATTCTGACTCGAAGACACTGGAAGCGAGTTACAAACCACACATACGGAAAACCAATTAACAAAGTTGATACGATTTATATAAGATAAACCGAAAGATTCGTACCTGTAAAAGCTCTCTGAACCTCCAATTGCAACCAAACAATATGCATTTGTTAGCTTGGAGAATACACCAATGTCGCAGTTGTTCTCAAACTGAAGCCCTATGCACCGATGAACACCATATCAAAGGTAAATAAGGAAGCAGTTAACATGAAACTGGAAACAGAAAAAAAATGAATGTCACACAAAAACCCTTAAAAGAACTTACTAGTTGCCATGGAGATGAGCACTAAACGATTCACCCAGACAAAACCAAGAGCTTCATTGACAAAATACAACCCAAGTAAGATAATACTCAACCGAAAATGAGTAACATATAAAATACCAAAAGGAGCCATATCAGAAACAGTCCACTTGAACATTACATGGGCAAACTAGAACTAAGGGAGTAACAACAACCTTAGTATATACAAATCACCACAACAAAGATTAACGCAAAAGCACACTGAAGTAGGAAATTAATAAAAAAATTTTTGTAACGAATCACTTCTTCTTCCCTCCAACATGGCCGGAACAAGCAAGCATCTTTATCGACAAAACAGATTTTAGAAACCCAATTAAAATTTTCATATAGACAACTACAGATCAACATTAAACACGACAACCAACACATGTTTCAATCCCTTCCACAATACAAAGAGGAGTAGTTGTAATGTCTTCCCATGTATCGTTATCCCCATATACGAACGCGTAAAACAACTTCAAATCAGCGTATAATAGCTTACTCTTTTGTTGATGGGCGACGGTTGAAACTTCAAATCAGCGTATCTTCAGATACTTATAGAGAGAGAGAGAGAGAGAGAGAGAGATGGAGGCGGAGAGAGGTTTTAGGCCACGAGACGAGACATTAAGGCGTCGTTTGTTTTTCTAGGTATTTTGCAGTTACGACGCCGTTTTACTTCAGGTTTCCTTAATATTTGTTAATTACTCCTCTGTTTTTTTTTCTGTCTTTGTTTTCAAAATTTAATAAAAATATTATTTTAAGCATTTGGTTCCGTTTTAAGTTTTAATTTTTTTCCAATTTTTAAAATTTATGAAAATCACAAAAAATAATTTTTGTTTTTTATAATCTGATTTACTATTAACTAAATATATATTATTAATTATTTAATATATTAATTATTAATAAGAATTAT
>JANIMX020000111.1:28372-38498 GCA_024582655.2 Erythroxylum kunthianum
GCTATTTAATAAAGTTACCTATAGGATCACTTCACAGTTAGATTAACAGTTAAGAGAAATTTGTAAGACTAGAGATAACTTAATTGATCT
The DNA here is from genome assembly GCA_024582655.2 of Erythroxylum kunthianum. Lineage (NCBI taxonomy): Eukaryota > Viridiplantae > Streptophyta > Magnoliopsida > Malpighiales > Erythroxylaceae > Erythroxylum > Erythroxylum kunthianum. The sequence goes on from JANIMX020000111.1 coordinate 28,463, forward strand.
TAACTTGTTACCTAAGGACAACTGAGTATAGCTCAAGAGAGTGTATTTAGTACAGTAGAAAATCTTGGGTCGAATATAAGTTCAATTAACTGAAACAAGAGGGAGACAAGGTGGAAAAAAAGTAGTCTCTAGTTTGACAATCCTGAAATTCATATTCTGCATTTTCATTATTTCTACGTATTCAGCAGCACAATCTCAATTTTATTTCTATTATTTACTTTTCAGTTTAACAAAAAAAATCATCATCGGTTTATTTTAGCTGACAAATTTCGCGCTTCTTTCAAGCATATTATTCTTTCAAGTTAATACATATTTCTGAAATTAGTCCCTGTGGATCGATATTCGTTCCTTACTACAGTGTACAACTCGTATACTTGCGGTATTGAGCGTAAAACTTAATAGAGGTATACAACCAACATTTGTGTATAAGAATGTGTAAGAATGAGTGTTTTGCATGGTTTTTAGGTTAGGTTGTGAATGGTTGTTCTGTGTGTTTCTTTTGCATGAATGTTTGCATGCACGCATGAGGAGTCTGGGCATGATTTGGGCTGTAATTGAAGTGTTATTTGACACCATCGCATGTGTAGAAAGCTTAGGCATGTTGGGAGCATGGAAAAGAATAGAATGCTAGAAAATGAAGCATTGCACGATCTGGGCGTGGGCAGAAATTTCAAAACGTGTTTTAATGGTGCTTTTGGCAACTTTGGACTTAGAGAAAACCTATGCTTGACCAAAGACTCAAATCAGTCTTTAAAAACATGTAATAGTCATATACTCCAGAAAGCCATAAGAGAAGAAACTGGAGTAGTACACGATCGTGGAAATCCCATTATCATGACAGGGAGTTGCAAAATGCAATTCCCACGATCGTGGGAATTGGTATGAAAGCTATATAAAGAGGTTATGGTCTCCTGCAGTTGCTGCAGTAATACGTAGCATACGGTTCTCTAACCCATTCGGAGAGTTACGTTGTAGGAAACTATAGAACGACGCTAATCTTGATGCGGTGAACAATTCTCGTAACAGGATCGAGGTAATTCGGGATCATTTCAACATCAAAATCCGCTTAGAAAGTTGGATGGAACCAAAATCAGGTATTTTCATATTTCTTCGTTTATTTCCCTTTCATGTAAGGTCTGAAGCACGTAATAAGGTTTCAAATTAAATTCACTAGCACGTAATAAGGTTTCAAGTTAAATTCACATAACTCGGTGAATTTAAGTGGGTAAGCAGATGAAAATCTGAGGAGTTTTGGCCTGTTATAAGAGTAAACTTAGTGCACAAGGCAAGGAGCGGATAAGGGTTATCAAATATACGCAACATTTTCTTTATATTTTACAAAGAAGTTATTTCTGTAACTCGAATTCAAGATCTTTCGATTATAAAGAAATAACCTTACCAATTGCTCTAAAGTTTGTCCTATTAAAATTGTAAATTATAGAGTTGAGGCCACAACTTGGGTGACACTTTTTCGACCATAACCAATTCTCCTCTGAAACAACATTATCATTTGCTTGACAATTACAGATATTGAAAATGTGCCATACCCATTGATTATTAAGTCGTTGGATTTAAATGTCAATGTCCTTAATCATTAATCATCACCTTACCTTCACGCTGTTAATATATATATATACTCGCGCTTACCCACATTAAAATATTAAAATAACAATAATTAAAAATAAAATAAAACTAACATAAAAAATGATGATGAGAACGACGATGATGATAATAATAATAATAATTTGGAAACTTATATGCACCTCGAATAAAGTTTAAGTATCAATTTGGACTTTTTACCTAAATTGAATAGTAAAAAAGTCTCAGATTAATTGACAAGTTTATTCTTTTGTGATTTAGAAAGTCACGAGTTTAAATTATAGAAACAGTCTTGTTGTAAAAAGATAGTAGTGGAAGGCTAAAATAGCTTCTTTCAACTATACTTAAATCACCCTTCAATGGGCTAAGTATTGTTTGCTTTCTAGGAACATTGAGCTATGGATTACTTCCTTTACTGGAGCAGAGAAAAATTACCGAAAAGCTGAAATCTTGATCAATGATCTATGTAAAAAGCAATCTCCATAATCTCAACTAAGCCAAAAGTGAAAAGGGTTTTAAGAGAAACAACTTAACATAGATACTTGCAACCATCCCCAAAGAATCTTGAAGAACTAAAGAAAGGAACTAATTTTAATGATATAAAAAAAAGGATTCCAATTCATACATCGGATAAAAAACACAACACAACACAATAAACTCAGCATTTTTATTTTGTGAGAGTCGGGTGAGGGACATTAATTATACGCAACATTTCCCTTATATTTTACAAAGATGTTATTTTCGTGACTCGAATCTGTGACCTTCCGATTACAAAGAAGCAACCTTAACAGTTGTTCTATGGCTCGTAATTCAATTTATAGATTGGATAAGAAGTCTACCTTTTTGGCTTGATTTTCCTTATTTGTTTTCCTATATTTGAATGATTATTAAGCAAGGTAAGAATGTGAGTCAGTGAGACTGTTTGATATAGGAACTTAGATAGAGATAGAGAGGAGGGAGATAGGATCTTTCTCCTTCTCTTGTCACCATTTCTATACATCTTTGCTTTCTTCTTCTTCTTCTTCTTCTTCCTTTCTTCTTGTTGAAATAATTTAAAGAGAGAACCTCAAAAACTTTAGTGGAAAGAAACACAAAATTTGATATTATTAACTATGTTGTATTATACTAATCTTTCTTTTATTATATAAAACACACTCCAAAAACTTCACCTTCCTGGTTTGTCTCATAGAAGCCAAAGGTGCTTCAAAGATGCTTCCTTGTATACACATTCTCTTCATTTGTCTCTACACCTTCTTCATTACCACTTCTAGTTCTTCCACTTTTAATCTCACCCTTCCTCACCAACACCCTGACCCTGAATCTGTTGCTCTGGATGTGCAAAGGTAAGACATTTTCAACCCAACTCATGAACCATTATCTGGCTATGGATTCTAGAGTTGTGCAAGCATATGCTTGGTCAATGGGGGAAGCTGCCAACATTGTTTGTTCACATTTTTGGTTTTCATGTGATTTCTATTTATAGCATCAAAACTCCATCTGGGTAGTGCTAATTACGAGGTTTCGCATGTTGGTCTGTCCAATTTTTCATTTCTTTTCACATCAATGAGGAATTAGCTCACATTTGACACAAGTTTCTGCATTTTCTGCTTACCCAATTACGATTTCTATGAAAATCTCGTCTAAGGAAAAGCTTTTCAGAGGGTTTAATGCATGCAATTCACCATTTTCAAAGAGATCAAGCTTTTTAAAGGGTTTAGCCATATATATCTTATCACCAACAAAAAAGATTAATCTGTTTCCTCTGCTTCTACATGCATATCTCCATTTTCAAAGAGATTGACCTTTTCAAAGGGTTTAGCCACATATATTTTATCACAGCCAAACAGAGTATACTCTGTTTCTTGACATTGACCCATGTATGTTCACATGTTCTACATTAATTTTGTCGTCCCACTTTCACATTGTTGTTTGAACCAAACAGAACCTTTTACTTTGGTGTCTGAACCATTTTTTAATCTTACAGGAGAGTGAATGTGTCTCTATCAAGAAGACAACTTTTGGACTCACAAGAGCCGTACCAATGTCAAACCGGAAACCCAATCGACGACTGTTGGCGATGCAATCCGAACTGGGCGGAGAACCGCCAACAGCTAGCCGACTGCGCCATCGGGTTCGGCCAAGGTTCACTCGGCGGCAAAGGCGGTCCAATCTACGTCGTGACGGACTCCTCCGACCACGACCCGGCGAACCCAACTCCGGGAACACTCCGTTACGGCGTTATCCAAGAAGAACCCCTCTGGATAATCTTCGCCACCGGCATGCTCATCAAGCTCAGACACGAACTCATCATGAACAGCTTCAAAACAATCGATGGTCGTGGCGCTAACGTTCAAATTACCGGTAACGGTTGTTTAACTCTTCAGTACATATCCCACGTAATTATCCACAACATCCGGGTCTACGATTGCAAGCCATCAGGTAACACTTTGATAGCCTCATCACCAACGCACGTGGGTCATAGGGGAAGATCAGACGGTGATGGGATATCCATCTTTTCATCGTCAAAGATATGGATAGACCATTGCTCGTTGTCCCACTGTACGGATGGTTTGATTGATGCTATAATGGGTTCCACAGGGATCACCATATCCAATAGCTATTTTTCGCACCATAATGAGGTGATGCTATTGGGTCACGATGACCGTTACGAGCTGGACTCGGGTATGCAGGTGACTATAGCATTTAATCACTTCGGTGTGGGGCTGGTGCAGCGTATGCCTCGGTGTAGACACGGGTATATACACGTGGTGAACAATGATTTCACGCACTGGGAGATGTACGCGATCGGAGGTAGCGCCAACCCTACGATTAACAGTCAAGGGAATCGGTACACTGCACCGCCTGATCCTAACGCTAAGGAGGTAAGCACCTGAATGTTTATCCTTTTGCTTGTGTGGGGACTCAGAATAAATCAATGTGATTACAAATGAGTCCCAATTCTTAATTTATTTGGTCCGATTAACTATTATAACTTTATTATAATTTAATGTCACTCATATGATATTACATTATAAAAACGACATCGTTTTGAAATTTACAGTTAAAGTTTTTAATAAAATTTGATGATAAAAAGAACGAGTGGAAAATTATTGATAATTTTTAAATATTAAGGAATTTATTAATAATAAGTAAAATTACAAAGAACTCTAACGAGCTTAAACTTATATTAAAAATATTATTATTTTAATTTAAATAAAATTATATATTTTTAATAATAAAAAGCGTTTAAAACATAAAATTTTGAAGCCTAATGAAACAAAATTAAGTGGAATAATTCTTTATCTATGAACTCAATTTCTTTTTTTTTCCTTAAATAAGAGAATTATTAATGAACTCTTTGGTGCAAAATTGATTGGGCAGGTGACAAAGCGAGTGGAGACGGAGGAAAGCGAGTGGGCAGGTTGGAATTGGAGGACGGACGGTGACCTGATGGTGAACGGAGCATTTTTTGTGCCGTCGGGGGCTGGATTAGGTGCGCAGTACGCCAAAGCTTCGAGTGTGGAGGCACAGTCTGCTGGGTTGATTGACCAACTCACTATGAACGTTGGTGTATTTGGTTCTCGCAGGTATAGCATTGTTTCTATTTTTAGTATTATTAGATGGAAATATATTTTAGAATTTATTCTTCAACTTTTACTTTAAATAATCATAAGTAAAATACAAGCGCGTCTCAGAATAATTGATAAAGTTGTTCCTTTGTGACCGCAAGTTCACGAATTCAAATCACAGTAACAATTTTTTTGTAAAATACAAAGAGAATGATGCGTACAATTGACATCTTTAACTCAATCTTTGCAAAATTGAAATACTGGATTTATTGTCTTCTATCTTGTCTAATCATATTTTTTAATTAAATTACTTTTTATTAATTAATTTATATTTCATTTAAAAAGTTTTAAGATAAATTTAGTAATAATAAAATTCTGGAGATCCAAGTACATATATAAAAACTTAGAATAAAAGTTATAAGATGAATTTAATTCTTTTTATTATTAGATATAAAATTAATAATCATAACTGACTTACCTGCCAATTATTACTGTATTTGATTAATCTTTCCTGACCACATAAAGGGTAGAAATAGGAAAGGTTAAAGTTTGATTAGCACTTTAATATTTCATAAAATATTTAAATAGATTTTTTATAATTTTTTATATCTATTTTTATAATTATTTTAACCTTTTTTTATAAAAGTTCAAATTAAATCGTAAATTTTGTCGATCTTTAAAAAAATATTTTTAAAACTATATTTGTAACATAAATTAAGTTGATTAGCTAATTAATTAAAACTAACAAAACTTAATTTTATTAATATTATTTTGGGAATATTAAAATATAACATGATATTTCAAATATTGAATAAAAATTTATTTAAAATCTTTAGAAAAATGTTAGAATTAAGAAATTTGACAGACAGTAAACATCTTATCATAATTGGAAAAATGTTAGATTTAAAATAAAAACTTTTTTAAGTCAAGTTTATGTTTTTTTAGGGCGAGTTTTGAAGTAACTGGTAAGGTTATTTCTTTGTAACTGGAAGGTTACAAGTTCGAGTCACGGAAACAATCTCGTTAAATTTGGACATTAAATTAAAATCTTAAAAATCAAACATTTTGAATATGTTATCTCAATTTGTTATTTGATTGGAAACAACTTTTCTTTCAATTAGGGATGAAGTTATATATTATTGTAGTTTTTTAAACTTCGGTTGTTATTGTTATCTCAATTTGTTATTCGGAAATAATGGGATAAGATTGTGTATCACGTAATTTTTATTGGGTGTTGTTGTTGTTGTTATATTAAATTGTTATTTGACCTACATTTGGTTCCTTACTGTTTGCATTAGTGAATCATTATGGATCATTTAGATTAGAGATGCTCGTTACTCTGGAAGTTTAGTTCTAGGTTTCTATTAAGGTTCAGTTGCTAAAAGGTGGTAAGAATCTGAACAAGTTTCAGAGATAAGTTCTGGTTCTGTGATCAATACTTGAGCATCTTTCTTTCTCTGTTAAATCATATTACCACCACTGTCGTTTCCTTTTTCATTGATTTGAGCAAAAATTGCCCTTTTGAATTATTTCCTCAGGGAAGATGGAGGTGGTGTTTCCAATTATGGTTTCAACGGTGGTGGGACCGGCGATGGTGGCACCACCAACACCGGCGTTGGGGGGTCCAATGGTGATGGTGACGGCGACTTGTTTGGAATGATATTCGGGAGTGGTACGCCACCACCTATCTCGACTAGCTCCATCTTTTTGTCTCTTACAATTATTCTAATTTTGTACACAATCACCACCAACCGAGGTGATTTGTTATCTTTTCAATTATTGTAATCATCATTATAGAAATGAAAATTAAAAGAGGAAGACTTTGTTATTATATTAAGTATATATATATATATATACGATATGAAAAGATTCAATAATATGCAGTCTTATCTCTATATGATAGTAAGATTGTTCCGTAAACTCGATTAAAGGATAATAAGTTAAAAAATGTCTAATCTTTTAAAAAATGATAATTTAGTGTTAATTTTATTAAAATTTTAAATTTAGTGATTAATATTTTAAAACTTATATAAATTAGGTCAAAAAATTATTTTTACTGAAGTATGTATCTACTAAATGTCACATGAATGTATATCCATTAATTATATCAACAAATATAATTTTTTGATTTAATTTATATGAATTTTAAAAGGTTTAATCATTAAATTAAAAACTTTATAAAACTTGATATTAAGTTAAAAAAATTAAAAGTTAAACACTTTTTAATTCGTTATTTATTTTAAATTTAAAATAATTACCCTTAATATGGAGTTGAATGAATAAATGAGATTTATAATTCTTTTATCTAACAAAGTTATTTTCTTAATATTTTTCAATATATAAAATATTCTCTTTGAGTTAATCCGTGAGGGTATTCTTCTTCTTCTTCTTCTTCTTCTTCTTCTTCTTCTTCTTCTTCTTCTTCTTCTTCTTCTTCTTCTTCTTCAATTATTAGGGTAGACACAAGTAGCAAGACAAAAGGAACAGCATAGCAGAGCACGATCTATTTCCTCCATGACTTTTGTGTTACATTTTTTATATATTATAATGATGATTCTTTGGTGTATCAAACACGTAGTGTGTGATTATTCCTTCTTCTGGATTGTCTCTGCCGTTCTTGTTGGACTATGTAAAAGAAACAAACCTTTTTAATCAAAAAAGTTATCACAAACTTCAAAAGGAATAGCATTGTTCTTGTCGACAATTGGGATTCTTTTCAAGGCTAAAAGTATATTTTAAACTTCAATAATTACGGCAGAATACATAACAGATTTTAATATTTTGAAGTGTTTATATTGAGCTCCAATATTTTTTAAAATATTTAATTAATTGTTACGTTAATATTAACGTGATGTTATTTTTTATTTTCTAAATAAAAATAATTCTCATTATTTAAGTCAAATTTGCGGTGTGAAATGTATAACAATGAGATATACTTTTAAATTAATTAATTATATAACAATAAAACATATTTTCTATTTAAAAATATAAAAATAATGTTATGTCAATATTGACATAGCAATTAAATGACAAAGATTTAATTTTGTCAAATTTTTAGACCATTTAAATTATATTCTGAACGTTTTGAAAATTTTAAGGTTTAATTTAAACGCTTCAAAATTTTAAGGTTCAAGTTGTATTGTATTATAAACGTTGAGGTTCAAAATGTAATTTTAGTATTCCTTTAAAAGCATGTATAGAGGGAGGGAGATAATAGAGCTCATTAAATTAACTTAAGCAACCATAAATATTTTTACCATTGGTCAAAAATTATTTAAAAAGTCAAATGGGATTTGTCTCACAAAATTAACCTAATTTAAAAATAATAATGAAATATTGTTGATTCCAGTTAACCTAATCCCAAATAATTAAACAATATTTTTTTAAGAAAGTCCATTAATTATTTTTGACCAAATTATGTTAATCTAATTTGTATCTCACGTTAGTCCCAACTCATGTTATTCTATAAATTGATTATTTCTTTATTTTTGCACTACCAATTATAATCATTGAATAACAATTTATTACACCAACAACACAACACAACAAACAAAGTCTTCCCGCTTTGTAAAGGTCGGGTGAGGGTTATCAATTGTATGTAACATTCCTCTTGTATTTTTTACAAAGCGATTATTTTCATGTCTCAAAGTCGCGACCTTCCAGTCATAAAGGAATAACCTTACCGATTTCTCCGAAGCATACAATTTTAGCTTATTTTTCAAATTTGTTCTTAATCAATAGCATCCTTGATAATAGGTTATGTTGAACTAAGTTTTTAAAACCCAAACTTAAAAATAAAAAAAATCGAAGTTTAGACTCAAACATATTTAAATTAGACTATTAAAATTTAAATTTAAGTTTGAACATAATTATCAACATTAATTTTGAGTTAATTTAAATTTAAATTTAATTAGGATCAAGTTCAAGTTTATGGATTGAATTTAAGTTTGAATAAAACTATTAAATTTTGTTTAATTTAATTTACGATCAAAGAAATTAACAGATGAAATTTAAAATATAAATTTACAATTTTGCAAAATAATATCATTTTATTTAATAACTTAAATCAATTAATTACATTATATTATTATAATTTTAATCAATATTTTAAAAATTAGACTAAGTTAAATCGATAAGACAAGAGATTTCATGTTTAAAGGTTTTACCGGTATTAGACAATTATAAAATCGGTTAAAAATTGAATAATTTTGAAAAATGATTGAAAAAAATTATATTTACTCTTTGAAAATTTTAAATAAGTTTAAATAAAAAAGGGTTTGTTAAATAAAAATTAATTGATTTATTTTAATTTATAAAAATTAATTAGTTTAATAAATTTTGACAACAAAAATTATTAATATTACGGATGGTGTTGGACTTAAATCTATAGATAGTTTGGGAAGTTGAGAATTCAGATTTTGCAAAACAGGTGTGTATAAGAGTTGAGAACCTGGTGAAGAAGCGTAAATTGGAAGTTGATATTGGTTACTTGAAAAAGAAGCAATCTTGCAATGTCTCACAGGAGAATGTCGCGTCTCTTTACACCAGTGAGCAAACTGAAATTAAAGAACCTGAATTGGTCAAGGATTGCGCATCAAGAGGTAGTAACACAACAGAAGAGGCAGAGGAGGAGCAGAAACAGAAGATACAAAAACAGCAAGAGAAGAAATCGAACAGAAGAAGAGAAAGACGGAACGTAGAGCCGTAGAGGAGAGAGGCATCAGCAGCAACACAGAAGAACAACGCAGCAGTGGAGAAGCAGCAGAGGATTTATGCAACTTTGAATCTCAATAGCAATTTTTATCCTTAATCTCTTTTCTTTTGTGATTTAATTATTAGTTATTCTTTTGACTTAAAGCAAAACATCA
>JANIMX020000111.1:46156-61270 GCA_024582655.2 Erythroxylum kunthianum
CCCCTTCCTCTTAGCTTTAAATTGGTACCTCACTCACTTTCACAGGGTTAGTATGCTGGGAGATGTTCCCAGAATACTCTTCCAGCCTCCACCATCATCAGCTCTTGATGAATGGTTCCAGCTTGATCCTTCTTTGCTCCCATCTTTAGCATGATTGCTAGGCTCAATGCTTCCAGAATTCCAACTCTTCCATTTCCCTTCATTGCCATCTCTGTGGCCGCCTCCAACATCATCCCCTTTCCATCGTCCACTGTCATTACTCTTCCAGCCTCCACCATCATTACTCCTCCAGCCTCCACTATTGTTCTTAGAATCAGAGGCCCGCCCTTCATCAGAATTATTAGTCTCATTGCAGCCGTTACTTTGACTCCACCTTCCGCGACCTCTACCACCATATCCTCCACCTCTACCTCCAAATCTTCCTCCTTCTGAATTACCTCCTCCTGAAAATCCCCCTCTGTCAGACCTGCCTCTGCCTCCATAGCCCCCTCTATCCCCTCTACCTCCATAGCCTCCTCTGTCCCCTCTGCCTCCAAAACTCCCTCTATTACCTCGACCTCTAAATCCTCTCCCGTCTGAATTATCCCTACCTCTTCCAAAACCACCCTGCCACCTTCCGCCACCTTCCCTGTCATCATAAGTCTTGGCTTGATCTCCATCACTCCTGACTAAAGAAGAATCCTTATTTGTATCACTATGTGCGGATCTCCAACTGTTGCTCTTACCCCAGCTCGAATTTTGGCCTGAATTAGATCCAGAATTCCACTGACACTCTTTTCCCCAGGAAGAATCATAATTTCCACCTGCTTCTGAAGTATCCCCTAAATCAGACTGCTTTGAAACCGCCCTGCCAATCCATCCCATGACACTGTCATCAGTTGAACCTTGCCTTGTGCTCCAGTTGCTGCCAGCACCCCAGCTTCCAGTTGTTTCTTCATTTAAAGTACATTTGTTGCTCCATTTGGAGTTCCAACCATCTTCTCCACCTTTATCAAGAATTTTGGGTTTACCCCAACCACCTGACTGATCATTTCCCAAACCAGATGGATTTCCTGATGATTCTCCATCAGCTTTAACATACTTTTCTTTATCCTCATTATTCCAACCAGAAGACTGACCCATGCTATAGGTCCTTTCTTGGCAAACCTGACTTCCACCTCCCCAAACACCTACTCCACTGTTTTCATGAGACCCAGAATCTTTATCTTGGTTATTCCAGGCAGAGCCTCCCTCTTGTTTACCCCTAGAAGATCCTCCTTTTCCTTCCCAAGAGGGCTCCGTATCTTGTTTACCCCAAGATTTACCATCAGCATCAACGGGCTTTGAATCATTCCAACTATCAGTCCTGTTCTGCCTACTAAATCCACTACTATTCCAGCCATTATCATCTTCACAGGAACCCTTCACATTATCCCAATTCAGTGATCGACTTCCAGCATCACCCAAATCCTGCACCTGTTTTCCACCAGCAGAACTATGGCTTTTCCATTCGGCTTTATTTCCACTTGAACTATCTCCACTTCCCCATTTTCCGGCAGCTTTAGACCAAGAATTTTCTCTAACAGCACCCTTGTCTTGGGCTTCTGCAGCTTTTTCCCAAGTGCCTTGTTCCGCAGGCTTCTGTTGATTCCATCCAGTACCTTTGTTATTCCAGCAGTCTTCACCAGCTGTGGAGCCCTTATTCTTCTCAGATGATTCAGCTTCAGATACACTTTTACCCTTGCCCCATGCGTTGGGCTTCTCAGGAGCCACATTATCCCAACTGTTGGTTGTGTTTTTAGAAATGTTCATTTCCTTGTCCCAAGCAGTTGAACTATCAAGTGTAGAAATAGCACCTTTGAGTTTTGTTTGACCCCAGCTGCCACCAGAATCTCTGGTAGAGCCAGCCAAATCTTCACTTTGCAAAACTGCTTTACCCCATCCATCTGAAGAAACGCTAGAACCAACATTAGTAACAGCCTTGTTCCATGAGTCTTCTTTCTCACCCCAACCACCAACTTCACTGCCAACAGCTTTACTAGCTGCTGCAGTTGCATCCCAAGATGAATTCTGATTTGAAGTCCCATTCCTTTCCCAAGCATTATCTTCTGATAAAAAATAAACATTGGAATCATAATATCAGAAGGAAGGTTATTGGCAGCATAAAAACCAACTTAGATACCTGCACCTGGGCCATCAACTGGTGGACATGATTGATTTGCAGTATCAGAATCAACCTACAGAAAATTGGGAATTCAGAAGCTGTTTCCTATGCATTCAGCCAAAATGAGGCAAAGATGAAGTATGCTTAAAGAAAGTCTCGAAATCAACCTTGAATCCTGATGCAGAAAAGCTTGACCAAGAGTTCCTGCAAAAAAATCACACTTATTAAATTAGTATTAGACATTATGTTAATAAAAGACAATGAAAAGAGAGGGCCAAAAGAAAAACCACATAAAGCTTTTTGATTATTCACATGCATAAATAGGAACTGATGATTGAGCTATTAACCAAACAACAACGTACTAGCAAACCAAGAATTAGTAGTCAAAGTCTATTTCTTTTGTTTCATTTGTCAAGATTATTTCTACAGCAACATGGTTTGTACAGTATTCATCTTCCCACCATTTTATTTTAACTCAGTTCTCTTTGGACAACAAAATTCAAATAACTAATGAGACCATATTCTCAAAAGCATTCATTCTAAATTCTCCCAAATATGCACTTTTCATCACATAACGTATTGGAGAAGTGTGTGAGAAATTCCTCAATTAACTTTTTTTTTCAATGATGCAGAAGTTGATAAAGTAATCATCACACAAATAAATAAATATGTATATAAAACATGGCAATAAGCACAAATATTCTCCAAATTCAACCATTATTCTCCAGTCAATAACGCTATCACAAATTAATCGTTTTAATACAAAAGTACTTGGCATGCCATTCATATAAAAATATATCTAAAGCACTCAAATCACTTAGCTCCCTTGGAAAATTATCCGCCCACATGGTATGTGAATTGAATTGAGAGCTAGCTTTTGCAGTCAACATGCAGTCTTGTTCGCAAGCATCTTTTACATGTCTAAACTGCATTATTTCCAAAAGAAATACCTTTCAGCAGAAATGCCTCCAGAATTCCAACGATTGCCGTCAGTTGAAGTTCCTGCCCCATCCATCCATCCTTCAACAAGACAAGAGATTAAGCACAAAGAGTCTCAATTCCATAATTTAGACAGAAAGAAATCAATTATTATGTTGGTATGGTAGAAGGCACACTCATTAGAAAAGAAAGTTCATGAAAGCACAGCAGTCCATACAGATTTCATTGAAGAGCCAATTTACTACATGTATGTTTCAGTAAATATTTGCATGTTAAGAGGAAGCTTAAACACCCACCTGTAGAAGCCCCTTCAGTCCCAGTTACATCAAATGGTTTGAAAGAACTGGACCCTGACTCTTCACTTTGAGATGAAAAGACGTACCACATTAAAGCAACAGTTAATAAAATATGTGAAAACAACTAAATAAGAAACAAAGCAAATGAGTCATAGAATACTTACTTCAAAGGCATACCAGAGGTCTTTGCACGAAGCTCAGAAAGATGTTCACACTTAACTGCAGGAACATCAATAACCAATGGTATAAAGCTGACAGACTCATTGTCATCAAACAAAAGAGTGCACTCCATCAACAAACCTGTAAGAACTTTCTGTTTAGAATCCAGCTTCACGGTGACATCAGAACGCCGCACAGCCAAAACACGACAAATGTACCCCTTCAAAGGTCCAACTCTAATCCTCAATGTTTGACCAATGGAGAATATCCCGTCCTTGTCCCCAGTATTGACTGCCATAAAATAAGAAACCTACTGACAGGAATGCACAAAGAACCAAGATGAAAGCATGCAGAAATTTAAGCATTTTTGGGCATACAATCACTTTTAGTATCTCTAGCTTGCCATGTCCTTTTGGGAGATAGAGGGGATTTGGGAGAGGATGAAAACTCATCAAAACCTGCAAAGCCTGATTCAGCACCCTGAGAACATGGATAAAACATCATTCAGAATATCAAAACACAAATAAAGGGAAAAGAGAAGCACAGAAATATGTTAAGCTTTTCTCATGTACCTTTTCACCACATGTATCAAAAGGAAGTTTGATTTTCTCACACATTTGAGCTTTAGAGCAGAAATAACCACCGTTCTCAGTTTCATTCTCATCATATATGAAAATAGTTCCTCTGTAGATTTGCTTAACAATTCCTTCCCTATCCTGTAATGAGAAAGTTGCTTTTGCTATATCCTTTACATTCACAACTATTTCTCATTTAGCAAAGAAGGAAGGTGGAGTCAGCAACATACCTTCAATGAACCTTCCAAAACCTTAACAGTGTCATTGATAGATACGGTTTTCCTGTGATGGTCTAAAGCAGTAAATTTCATATCAGAAGGACCAATTTTAAGTTCTTTCTGACTAAGAGTCACAGTAACAGGTGCTTCTGTTCCCTCTTTTAGAATCTAGGACATAAAGAACAGACACCACCAGAAGAGTCAGAAGATTCCAATAACCCATATTAAAACAAGTTGATAGCTAGAAAGCAAATAAACTAGATTTCTCACTTTGTATGAGTCATCTTTCTCCATGCTTACAATGAGACCATAATCCTTGCGGCTGCAGTTGAGATTACACAAGGCAAGGATATCAATATGCATAATAATAGGGCAAAGGATTATCAACTATTAGAGAACTTACCCAAAGCACACAAGATCAAAAAGTTCAAATTTTAAGCCAGAACTTGAACTCTCTCCCTTTTCACCGCATTTTTCATTTGTAATTATCTTTTTCTTCTTTGACCCACCATAAAGTTGTGTAAGCCACTCCAGGTTATCAGATTCATTATTTTCCAAAGGCTTGAACTTCATCAGCTCATCTTCCGAAGGCATAACACCCCAGCAGCTCAAGGAATCTAACGATATTTTTTTATACAGAAATCCATCCTTAAGCATCAGACCATCAAGGACCTCAAAAACCATCCCTGTATCACGATCACGTCTGATTTGAATAAGAGGCCGAAACTCCCTTCAAAAAGAAAAAATACAATGTGCGTCACATGCAATAACATTTGAGAAAACTAACTATAAAATGAAGGATTTTCACAGTACCCTAGTTCACTTGAGCTAATCAATCTTGGAGCAGGTGAAGCAGTGCTCTTAAGAGCAATTCCCCCACCCTGTAAAGGTGAAATATAAATTATTCAAGAGACTCCATAGAAGAACCATTTGCAAAAGCCAAGTTCTTGGAGGAAACAGTATCACAAAGAAATAAAAAAGGTTTAAGAGATTTCATAAACAAACCTTCACTAGCTATGAGGCATTACTGAGCTGTGAAGTATGAGGTTTCAATAAAGCGGCGGAATCCAAAAAGGACACCAAAATCCCAGAAGAATATAATAATGCACAACATATACAAAGTTAGCTCTTTATGAATTATATCTTTTCATCAGATATGGAAAAAGAAAGCTGAAGACCCTTCTACATGATAAACCAAAGTCAAATCACCACAAGACCCACAAAGCAACCTGAAAGGGCAACAGTAATTTTTTTACCCCAGGCCACTAAACTAAGATAAGCCAAGCCAGATTCAAAGAGATTGGACGCATCAATCTACATGCATTGTTGAGTAATACTGAAAACAATTTCTCTTTCGATGCATGTCTCCATCAATTTTTGGAAGAGCACACAGTAAATTATCATTGCTATCCTAAAAACATACTCTCCATGAATATATGAGAAGTTCCAAAACTACTGCACATAAAACCTCATCAGTTTTCTACTAAATGAAGATACTTGGATAAGTTTTCATGTTGAACTTTCTGAACGTATAATGCAATCCACAAACCAGGGGGGATTTTCTGATTGCAGCTGTATTGAAGCACATTTCATGCAGGTGTGAAAGAAGTCAGTATAAGATCCCAGTTAGTACACTTTTTGTCATGGCTCTATTTTCACTTGCACTAAAACCTCTAATCACTAGGAAAGTGCAATGTAGAGAAGAATCAACCAATCTATAACATGAAAAGTGAATAAATACAAAAATCACCACAAAACATTTTAATTTTTAAATATGACAAAAACATCAACTTAATCCAGATTACTAAACTAAATAAAATTACTCGGTGGGAGACCATGCAAAAGACTGGTTAAGCCCCATGAAAAATCATTTCAAATGACATGAAGGAATGATTCAAGAACTTGAAAAAGGCACCCTATAGATTAAGGAACTTGAACCCTGCAGCAGAATCGGGATCTGCAACTTTTTAGTGTTTAGGAACAGATGCTTACAAATTTTTGTGCCAATGCTTGTAGATCAATTCTGGGTATAAGCTTCACAGTTGCTCTTTTCCGTGAATTAATAGAAACAATCTACAACAGAAGATTGAAGAAATCATTTAGAACTTCTAAAAAAATCCCAGTCAATTGAGCAGGCTTTGGTACCTGTCCCAGGTCCCCCTTATATTTCCCATTCTTCACACGGACCCATGTGCCCACTTCAACTTCGTTATGCTTAGGTTGGACAGAGAGCAGATGATAAACTTCATTTTTAGGAAGTGGTGCCAACCTGGTATAGTATATGCTAGATAGACCTTTGCATGCCTGAAGTTTAAAAGGTTTGGAAAATTCATCAAAATGTCAGGGCTACAAGCTACAAATCATCCATAAGAAATATCTAAACCAACTATTCAGCGCAACTGGGAATTGGAGCAATGAAATATCACTGGAAATGAAAAAAAAGGGCTAGTTTTTTCACAAAGTTCAGATGACAAGTTACCTCAAAAACATCACATTCCTTGTTAGCCTCTGTGTAAATAAAACCCTTTACATGGTCGACAGAGAATGCAGAAATTATGTGTAATTTGTTTCCCAGAGATTTCAGATCCACAAACTTCTGCATAAGACAGAAAGCTGAATGCCTCTCACGTCCAACCTATCATCAAGGAGTTTCAGGAAGAAAAAAAAAACAGTGAGCAAGGAAGTGCACGTGAAGGACATAAATCACAAAATTAATTACAAGTAATAAAAAAGATACCATGCACTTGACTTTCCAGATAATTGGTTCGTTAACAGAAGGCAGAATCAAATTTCTGTCAATCGATCTTTTATTGTCATAACCATCTTCCTCATTCGTAACAAAAGCAGAATCAGCCCTATAGCGTTCTTCCATCATCTTATCAAATTCTTCATCTATTTCTTCCTCTTTGGGAACAAAAGGGAGTTTCAGCACTTTAGCAGGGTCTTTCATGACCTTCAGCTCCGTGTCAAAATCTTCTTCCATAGAATCTGTTTACAAAGATGCAAAATGAATGTGGATTTTCTAATGCCATGGCAAGTATAGCATGCAATTCACCAGCACAAAGCATATGCCTAAATGCAAACCTACTCAAAATCCCCAAATTAATAATCTCAGAAAAAAAACTCGCTAAAACCCC
Source organism: Erythroxylum kunthianum (assembly GCA_024582655.2). Classification (NCBI taxonomy): domain Eukaryota; kingdom Viridiplantae; phylum Streptophyta; class Magnoliopsida; order Malpighiales; family Erythroxylaceae; genus Erythroxylum; species Erythroxylum kunthianum. The sequence goes on from JANIMX020000111.1 coordinate 53,624, forward strand.
AGATTCAAACCAATGAAGTTTCCTCCAAATGAGACTAAAGAAGCTCAATCACGAGCCATGAATCATGTAACGTGCTCACAAAGTGAACATTTGAATCAACCTGCAAAATGTATTCACATAATAGCTCTAGTCAAGACCTTGAATTTTTACCCCAAAACTTGACTAACAACTCCGAATAACCCAAGCTCTCACCCAAATTCCCCAAAAAAAACAGTCTTCCATTGACCACAAAACCCATGTTTAAAAAGGTTAAGCAAATATACACAACTAAATATTTTCACTCAAAACCCTAAAAACCACATTCAAAATAAAAACACTGAAAAACTGCCAAACTCAAACGATAACGCAAAATGCACAACCAATAATCGAAAAGGAAGGCGCGTCAAAAACGAATTATATCAAATGATCGTCACCGAAATCGCTGAAATCGCTGTCGCTCTCATCAGCCAGAGCTTCGTCCTCAAAGAACTGAAGAACCTCGCGGTTCTTTCTCTTGCGGCCACCGTTGGACTTGCCGTCGTCTCCACCGCCGAAGCGACTCCTCTTGTCGGAGGCGACCTTGCCCTTGCCTTTGGAAGACATTTAGTAGTCGGAGTCCGATAGCGATCGTCGCTCAAGGATATCACATACATGCAAAATACACGCACGGAGAGAGGGAGAGATGAGAGAGAGAGAGAGGGGGATGTTTGGCTTTTGGTGTTTCGACTCTTGTCATCAGTGAGTGTGAGCTTCTTACTTTCCTAGATACATTGTAGAAGGGAGAATCCATGTAAATGTATTCAATTTCTTTTATTTTAATTTTAATCAGAATTAGTATTTTAATTTGAATAGAGCCCAATTAAATAAATTTCATATTAAATTTGACCTAAATTTATAAAATTTGTATATTTTCTTCAAATTTTAAATTCAAAATACTTAGCTAAGTACTCATTTAGAAAAAAAAAATCAAAAATTATAAAAAAAATCTTTTTCATTTCCACCTAATACTAATTTTGATATTAAACAAAATTTATATTAAAATTGAGCCTAAATTTATTTTAAAAGCTCTAAAATGATTCTAAGTTATTAATAAAGACTGCTATATAATTGGGTATTGTAGACGTTACAAAATTTGTATAATTTCTCCGCTTTACGAGGGTTAGGTGAGGAACATCAATTATATGTAGTCTATTTCTTTTATTTTTTACAAAGAAATTGTTTCCAGGACTTGAACCTGTATGTTAACTAATATGTTATTAATATGAAAGTAAATTTACTCATTTATGGGAATATTGGGTCTAAATTTGGATAAAATGTATTGGAATTCTCATGAAAATCTAAAAATAATGAACCATATGTTGTGAATAATAGAAAAATTTAGACTAAGAAAATACAACAAACTCGAATTGTGAGTGTTGGATGAGAGTTATGTAAATAACATTTTCTTTATATTTTTATAAAGAAGTTATTTTTGTAATTCGACCAATGATCTGATCATAAATAAATAACCTTACCGATTGCCTCAAATCTCAGCCTCAAAGATTTAGACTAACCTTAATTTTAAAGATTCTTTAGTTCATTTAAGTTTTTTTTTTCAAAATAATTAAAAATTGATTATTTAAGTTCAAATTTGAACCTGCCCAAATCTCATGACCTAAACCCTAACTTATTCCGCCTTGAACAGCTCAAAATCTAATCGGGCCTGAATAAAACCTGATTAATTTATTATTTTCAAATTAGAAATTTTAAGAACATTAAACTAAACATAATTGAACTTTAGACCAAGCCCGAAACCTTACAATAGAATAAAAACTAAACCTAATTAATTCAACTAAACCCATTTAACTTTGAACTAGATCGGACTGAACCAAAATTGTCATCACTGCTCATCATAGTATCTCCCAGATGTCCAATCCCACCATATCCCATTCTTCCACACCACAGGGCTTCCTTTTCAACACAAACTTCACTCTTTGGTAGCAAAATTTACGGTTGTCTCTTGAAATCAATGATTGGTCCCATAACTAACCAAGTATGGAAACTTGTTCATGCACACAGCTCATACTGTTCCTTACTGTTGTGCATGTACAAGTGAAGATAGAATTTGTCTAACATCACAAATAGAGAGTGGATCCTACATTGATTTACTACAATTTTCTTACTGAATTGATGAATTTATCATTATCCCTAATGAAAAGGACATGCATCAGTGAAAAAAAAAACTCATTTAGGTAAAAACCATGTCAAATTATCCATACCAACTGCCTCACCTCAGCTTTAGTGTCATTGATCAAAAGATAAAAATTAATAAATACTTGGACCAGGAGAAGACAAGGGGGGAAGAAAACCTGCATAATCCTACATATGCGAGTCCCAAACCAAGTAACTACTGGGGCATCCAACTACAATATCCTTGATATTAATCAACAATGTAGTAGTCAGTAACGATCAAATGACGACTGGTGCCCTCCTCGACTGGGGCGATCATAAGGACCCGGCCTACTCTTGTAGTTCCTGTCGTGACGTACTGGAGGTCCTCCAGTTCCATACCTATCAATGCCCCCTCCTCGCGGACCGCCCTCCCTACTATAGCCTCTGTCTTTGCCATAACCAGTTTGGGCATAATAATCTGAACCACCATACCTATCACCAGCAAAGCGATCTCCACCAGGGGGATACCTGTATAATCCTATAAATTAAGTGCCACTGAACTTGTGGTTGAAAACAACTTAGCATATATGATTTGAAGGTGAAGATACAATGAAGATGCATTTAGATGAATCTTCACAATAGAGTTCTCATGGCCACGATACCAGATCACATTTCAATATGTGTTTGATTTTACCCACCCAAGTCCAAACTGCAAACTAACTGAAGCCCAGAAAAAGCAGAGAAGAGGATTAACATGCTATTTTACCTACAGTAAGAATGAAGTATACCTGTCATTGGCATAGCGATCACGACTCCCATATTTATCTCTACTGTCAAAACGATCTCTATCACCAAAGCGTCCTCCATCATAACGATCATCAATGTATCGATCACGTTCCCCTCCAAAGCGATCGCCACGGGTACCAGCACCTCCAAACCTTGAACGTGAAGAGAGTGAACCAGTACCTCCACCACGACCTCCAGCTGAAGGACAGTCTCGAGCCCAATGGCCCAGGCGCCCACACTTGAAGCACTCATCTTGTCCACCAGATCTGTCTCCTCCCCCATAGCTTCCCCTTCCACTAGATGAGTAGCCTCCCCTGTAACCATGATCTAAATCATCTCCTCCCATTTTAGGTTGGGCCTTATTCACAGAGATGATACGGTCACCAAATTCCCTTCCATGCATCTCCCTAATGGCATCATCCATGGCCCGACGATCTGAAAATGTTATAAACCCAAATCCGCGTGGGCGCAGGGTATCCCTTTCCAGCATGACCTGCAGAAACAGCAAACTATAAGTCTGTATGCCAAGTGGTGTAAATATGACGGTCACCAAAATAGTATAAAATGCATGAAAGGAACAGGAGATGAGGCAAATCTATCTAATCAATAAAATTTTTGGAAGGCAAACATACATGGACAATACAACATAAAAAGAAAATAAATGTCGGTCAAGCTTAAATTGTAAAATATGAGCAGAAAATTGCAAAGAACTCATAAAAAACTGACAAAACAACAGCAAGCATTATGTCAAAGCATGTGAACAAAACAACAGCCAGCATTATGTCAAAGCATGTGCAAATCTTCCTCATCACAATCACATCAAAACAATACACGATAATTCTTACCAACATCATCAAATCTATCAATGAGATCTTTCCATATTAGAGAACTTGTGTCCGGAAAAGCAATGAAATAGATGAAGACCATCTCACCCACAAGAGACAATTTAATACATAGATGTCTATTCAATGACAAAGAGAACTGAGAGCTAAATACTGCAAGCATTTTTTGTCTCAAAAGGTGGTAAGCAACAGTTGACACTTGACAGCAACCGAAAATAATACTCAGATGGTGGTAAGAAATTACCATGATTATGCAATTACATATCTGTTTAAAACCACAGGGAAAGATATCTAATCTTACTCTTCAAGAAGAAATTCACAACAGATTGTAAGTCACAGATACAACACATAAGGAAGAACTATTGTGAATGTACTTCTACAAATGCAGTCTACTGCTAAAAGGAGGAGGATGAGAACACAAAATGTAATACTCTACCAACATTCTCTCTTAAATATAACCAGGAAGAAGTAACAAGAATCACAAGCTAAACACTTACTTTCATCTGTAATTTTCAAAATGGTAAGGCATCCCAATGTGTTTGACTTAGCTAACTGTTCTCAAAAGAACTTGAATAGTCTGCACTACTGTATCTCATAACTAACAAAGTAGGCTTTCATCTCTACTCATTCCTTGAATCTGAATTACTAGATCCACAATAACCAGTCCACTAACAATCATTTCAACGAATCAAATCTGCTTGCAGCATTATAACAACCACCCACCTGAACTAATCATCACTGTTTCTCTCCCTAATTAGAAAGACTACCATCAAACTTCACCAGCAGTTACCTCAACTGATAAGTCAGCTCTCATGTACATCATGTCAAGCAGTCACAAGTTCTGACCATCCATAATCAATCATATCTTGATGCACTTCTTCTTTAGTTAACAAACAGGTGTCTTTATATAATTTGTTCAATCTGGGACTGTACATAAAATATTTCCATTATCTTGTTACTGTTTAAGTGCCACATCATTCAGCTGGCAGGTTGACTAATAATTAACAATGCAGCCAAATAAACAACTAATTCTGTCCACATATGTCTCCACCAGATCAAGACAGGGAGCAATTGCTAGAGAACCTTCCCCAACTGATTAACTATTAGCAGATAAAAAATAAACAATATGCTAAAACAGGAAAGAGTTTCAAAAACAAATATACAAACTGCAGTTTTAATTAGAACAAAGTTTCTCGTAGCAAAAACAGCATCCATTTTCTCAGTTCTGGGAGTATTTCTGTTCTTAACTAATGGTACAACTTCTGGTAAACCACACGGCACGCAATTCTGTATTGTTAAGATAGACTAGTATTCATCCTCTGCCACACAGAGCATGACTTAGGCACATTGAGCAACAATGGCCCCCTGGACCTTGCAACAGATGGAACTACAACAAGGATTGCAAAGATAGTTAATCAGGAATTAGACACCCCTGATATGCCAAATGTAGGACTGAGAAACTATTGAGCATTATTTAGAGCTACCAACATCTGAAGTGACATTTTAACTTATCCAGGCCGTCCAGCCAATGCACTTGGATATAATCTTGTTTAGAATGGAAGTACACGAGGCTAAAGCAGCAGAAAGACAAGAACAATGTACATGAATGTCAAGCAGGAGCCCAGTATATAATGATTTACTGCATTAGTATGAAGGCAATCCCGCTTCCAGTAACCTGAAGACAACTGTTACAGTCTCTGGAAAGATACAAGACTACACGCAACTATCTGATTCTTTTTCTGAGCTTGCAACAATCAGGAACAAGATCACAGCCAAACAAGAACTTATGCAAGTATGTGCTTATGCTCTGTAGTAAAGAAATACAGTGTTGCAGACATGGCATTCTGATGATTATTTGGAAGGAAGACCAATAACAGAAAGCAACAAGTGATGCAGCAGCCGGAGAGATACACAGCTTAAGAGATTGACAATTTCAAAAAAACCAGAAAATCGTCAAGATACTTGGAAGGAATTACGCCAGCACAAGCCTCAAAAGATACATATCCAAGAGAATACCAAACGTCCCTGATCCAAATAGCAAAAAGTTCTTGGAAAGGCCAATTTAACAAACAAGCTTTCCTTCATGAGGGTTCAAGTGATTTTCAAATGCTATTCAAATTTCTGATGCCAAAGAATCATCAATTTGACTGCCTGTACTTCATCCATCAATCCAGACAGACAGAAGCAGGAAATACATCAAAGCTCTTAAATCATGCCGAAAACAAAACGTTTCAAACAGATCTGATCCACTTGTTTTCCCCAATTCCAATCTAAGAGTTCAATTCTCTTTCAACTCCAATCACAGTGCCTTTTATCAGAGCACCATTCTCTCAAATATCAAACATGAAAAAAGCCCCGACTGAACCTCAACTGCTCTCTTTGAATCCCACTCCACAACTTGAGAGACTGCCCACGCTTCAAATATCAAAATTAAACATCTTAAGTGACAAATTCTCTTCTTCAGCAACTTGACTGAACCACTCTGGACAAAAGTATCTCTAAGCATCTAAGATCTCAAAGACCAGGTTTAGCAAGCCAGAGAAACAAAATAGAGATCAAACGTAATTAAGAAGACGCCCGTATGATCTTTCTTTATTTTGTTTTTGGAAAAGGAATATTATCCTCATAGAAAGATGCTTAAAATTATTACTTACCTGCAATTCGAAATCAAACAATAACCAAACTCGGAAACACTCAAATTTAAGAAAATATAACAAATTTATTGAAAACAGTTAAAAAATTCAGAAGCTCCACTAGTTCTTTTTTTTTTTTCAAGATAAAGAATTTCTCGCTTCTCAAAATCTCCCTGAAAAGTGATGCAGCATACAAAATTATAAACCCAATATTTTTTTTAAAAAGAGGATTATATACTTGCTTCTCGAAATAAGCACTTAATTGAAGACCATATGTTGCAATGATCTTATTATTTCTCTTCTTGTTTAGAAAAATTCCCTCACTCTCCAAACAGGAAATTGGAAACGAATAAAAAAAAGGAATACCTGACTCTCAACGATTTTGCCGAACCGGCTAAACGCGCTCTCGAGCTGTCGTTCGGTGATGTCCCAAGACAGCCCACCGACGAATATTCGATTCTCCTCCTTCCCGGCCATCTCTCTCTCACACATAAAAAGCTCACGCAGTTAACTGCGCCGAGAAGACAAGTGTGAGTTTTTTAACATAAACATCAGACAAAACTTGAGGAGACCAGAAGAAAAGGAAGCCATTATTACCTGGAGCTCGATTGTATCAGTAAGCAGATAGTGAATTCGAAACCCTAGCGAACAGATTTTGGGGATCTTTTCGCAGTTGGTTTGCTTTTCTACTTCTTTTTAAGCTTCGGACCGGATTATGAATAAAAGGGCCTTACAGTGTTGGGCCCAAATTGTTTTGGGGCCTTTTATTTGATAAGTGTTATATATATCTTTAAATTTTAACAAAAATATTAAATAACAATTAGAATTAAATATTTGGGATCGTGTCATTTGATTATTATTTTTAAAATTATTATTTATTTTTATAAAATTATTTAATTAGAAAAACTTTTATTCGTCATATTTAATTAACTTTTCATTTTTTTTAATCAAAAAATGACATAATATTGATATTCTTAAGTGAATTGATAAGTTATGCCTTTCTTGAATTATTAATGGATGAAAAATAAAAAAAAAACGTTATAAAAAATAGTATGAGAGGTAAATATTATTACATGCAGCAAATAATAATTTTTAGAACATGAAAATTTAAATAAAAATATCTTATAGTAATTAATCCTGATAATTATTATAAAATAATATAATAATATAATCTCAATATTTTAAGACCTTTAATTCAATCTTAAAATATATATAAATTTTATTATTTAATAATATGTGACTGTCACGTATTATAT
>JANIMX020000111.1:61370-72456 GCA_024582655.2 Erythroxylum kunthianum
GGTACTTTGATTTTAAAAAGTAAAATACTAGTTTACACGTGGATGTATAAATATTTGACAACTTTTTTAATGAAAAAGTGAAAATATGTTGATGGACCCCTTCCCTATAAAATACGTTGTTGATAGTACCTCCACATTCTCATATATATTTTTTAAAAATATATTTTTTAATAATATTAAAAAAATGGGGCCCTTTTTTATGGGGAGGCCCTAGGCCATTGCCTAGATGGCCTCCCCTTAAAACCGACTATACTAATAACCTTGTATATGACAATCACGTGACAAAAATATTAGACTTGACTCGTCATATCATTCATATTAACAAAAAACTTAATGTCGAACTAAACACAACACAACACAATAAACTCAATTTTTTCGCTTTACGAGGGTCAAGTAAGGGACATCAATTGTACGCAACCTTTCTCTTGTATTTTTAACAAAGAGACTGTTTCTCTGACTCAAATCCGTGACCTTCCAATCACAAAAGAGTAACCTTACTAGTTGTTAAAATTTGATAGTTTGAGCATTTTAATACTATTTTTTAAAGTTTCGGACTAGAATTACAAAATTGACAAAAGTTTATAATTTTTTTATAATTAAACCTTAGTTTTATGACAATATAAACTATAAAAAATTGCATTTGTTTATTATTCTTAAAAAACAAATGCAACATTTGCTTGAAATTAAGGAAATTACACTAAACTTGTTAATAATATACAGGACTGTACAGGAAATGATTAACACATGTAATAGTAATATAGCCCACCAAACCAGAAACTGAATGATTTAACCAATGGGAACGTGAATGGGGTCAATATTATTCAGGAAGAAGGGGCAGCCTGGAAAAGCTGGTACCTACTCCATTGCTAAGTGAGCTTGAGGTTAAGGTTGTGGTTGAATGAGTAGATTTTGGGGGTTTTGAAGAAGTCTTCTTATTTGTCATCTGGGGAAGAATCTGCAACCTGGGATTGAGCTCTGTACCTGAATTTTCAGCTGACAGCTGATAGCTTTCTACCAGCTCTAGCTGCCGGGCTATTATTTCCGACCGTCTTGGAAGAAGCTCCACCGGTTCGCCACCAGGGATCACTATGTATTCGATGGCAAGTCGAACCTCCTGTAAATAGAAAATGTAGAGATTGTTATGGAACAATACTGATGCAAGTTTGAGAATACAAAGTCTGGAATGGCAATAACCTTGATGCATATGCTCTTCCTGAAATCATAGTCATCTTCATGACAACTTATTTCGATCAAGTCGTATATGAAATTTGAACGAATACCTATCAAAGACGAACTAATCTAAATAAAAAAAAGGATGCATTTGCACCTCCAAGGCATCGATTTCTTCTAAAGTGGGTTTTCGTGTTGGAGCATCATCTTCAATTTCAATGTCAAAGGAGCTTTTGCTTAGCTCTTTTGCTGTTGGACCAAATGATTCAATTCTAAGAATCATACGAAGAGCCTTGACCATTTGTGCCATGGTATTTGACTGCAAAAGGAACATACAAAAGATCTAGTTATTCAACAAGGATGTCATGCATCATCCTTCTAATTGGCTCTTGTTCCCGTGCCAGTTGTTAAAGCTCGACACATAACCATGTTCATGTCACGTAACTTTTACAATCAAGAACAAAGAATACCTTGATAACAAATATTGGTAACTGGTGGTATTTAGCTACTCCACGGATCCATGGATTCTGCTTCAGTTCCGAACCGGATGCTAGAATTGCATCTGCTGTTCCTATGTCATTGGTTACATCTATTTCATCCTCAAACCCCATTACCATGGCCACTTGTAACAGATCAGCTTCAAGTATCTAAAACACAATGAATTTAAGATAATGAAGTCAATCTCAATCACCAGGAGAACCTAATTATTGTGAAAGATTCTTAGAGGTCCTGTGAAAACTAAAACACTATGGTAATGGTTATTGTATAAAACAAACAAAAGAAAAAACTCCAGAGCATTTCTTAACGTTATTAAAGTGGAACAATGTCTAAGTTAAAAGCTTCAACTAATGTTACCTTGTAAGTATAGACTCGTATTGGAGCATTCCTCTTGCTCGTGGTGACAATTGTTCTCTGTTTCTTCAAGTGGCTTGGAAGATGATCTTCATCTTCACCACCAGACTCTATGGCATTGCCTTTGATATCAGTAAAAGCAGTTGGCTGAGATTCTTCAGTGAAATTCTTTTCAAATACTGAAGTGGACTCCAACGAATCTTTGACTTCACTGTCCATTTGACGGATTTCAAATAAAGGAGTTTTACCTACCACCCAAAATTCATTCCGATAAGAACAAGCTGCACCAGGATTCAATCGGAAAAGAATGGAGATATCCTGCATCCAGAAAACATGCACAGTATACCTGCCAGTAAAGCATCTACAGTTGTATCTAATCTGTGATGAACACGACATTCAGTCCTAGATATCATCTCAACTGCACATGTAAAGGTTGGAGGTCCTTTCCTCTCAAGAATGGTTTTCTGCACTTTCCTCTTCCTCGCCTCCTCATCACCAAGAGTCACACTCTGTGTTATCAAATGATTGTTAAGATTTGTATTTATCAGAAAGTTAGCTTAGAGTGATGAGCTAATCATGCAATTCCAAATCTTCTTTGCAAGTCTGATAAAAATCCTGATAAATAAAACAAACCTATTTGTAAATGCACATTTAGGGGAAATTAGATAAAAATAAAATTGGAGGGAGTTTCTTTGCACCTCTATGCCACCAACAAGAATCTGCAAAGAAGGGTTCTTTATTATGTTCTCTATGGTCATTCCATGGGCTGTCCCAACAAGTTGAACTCCACGTTGAGCAATAGTGCTGGCAGCTAAGGCTTCAAGCTCTGTTCCAATCTCATCAATTATTATAGTCTGAGGCATATGATTTTCAACTGCTTCAATCATGACCTTCAAAAGAAGTTATCAAGAGAAATGTAAAGTTCATGTCCAACCATTTACACAATATAGCAAAAATCAGAGGGAAGATCAGAATGGATACACACATTATGCTGCATATTAACATTTGAAACTTGCATCCTTCTTGCACGCCCAATTCCTGCATGAGGAACATCTCCATCTCCCCCAATTTCATTAGATGTATCTACAATGACAACACGTTTTCCCTGGTCATCGGCCAACATTCTTGCTATTTCTCTACACATACAGATAGCAGGAAAAAAGGGGTCAGAAAGATTTATTAGCACAATGTAACATGATAATAGCTAGACATGCCAATTTCAACAACAAAATCGAAGGAGATCACAAGATGATGATGCATAACATGGATATTCTAGGAGGTATACAGAGTTGAATAATTAGACCACCCTTCACGGCATGCGGTTCAATCACCATGAACAAACCACAAAAACAAGGATCAATGTACATACACCAGCCTGAGATCGATGAATGCAAACATAGGAGAAATAAGTTAAACTTCCAATGTGAATTCTTCAGTCAGTTGCTCATTTCACAGACATAAGATAAGATCAGTACCTGATCAAGGTTGTTTTACCCACTCCAGGAGGACCTATGACCAAAATGGAGCCCCCACCCTCAACCAAGTCACGTATGATTTCAGCACTTCCAGATAAAGCTCGTCCAACCCGACAAGTTAACCCAATAATTTGCCTTTTACGGTTGCGTATTGCACTTATACGGTGCAGCGAGCTATCAATACCCGACCTATTGTCATCAGAGAATTCACCAACCTAAACATAGACATTCATCACAATTCACGTTTGTATTCAACTGCAGTATTAATAGCCTTATTGTCATCAGAGAATTCACCAACCTAAACATAGACATTCATCACAATTCACGTATGTATTCAACTGCAGTATTAATAGCCTTGAAGTGAACTAACAAAGTCCCTTATCATTTTACCTTGGATATGGCATGTCTTAAATCCTCATGCTTCACAGGCTGCTCCGAGATGATCCAATCGCCAGATGGAAACCTTGCGAGAGGTTTCCTGCCCAAGTCCATAACCACTTCAATCAACTCACATACTTCTGCATGATCACACAGCTGTGTCCTCATTCTGAGGGGCAATAGCTCAAGAAGCAAGTTCAACTCAGAATTGGCAACCAGGCTCGAACAAGCCGATGTAGAAGGAGAATTTCCCGATTCTGAAATTGACCCATTTCCTATCTTGTACCTATCAGGTCTGCGGACCTCCGGGGCACGACGAATAGAGGGTGTGGCTGACTTCATCGAGGCGATTCGTCGATGGACACCACATGTTCGACGAAATGACGAAGAGACGGTAGAGAGATAAGTGGGAGCTGAGGATGGAACTTGGTGAGCTGAATAACATGAGTTCTGGATATCAATAAGCAGAAAACTTGAATTGCAAGCTCTCATTATTCAGTTCCTTATATTTTTACTTCTTCTTTCCCTGTTTTTATTCACAAACCGGAACAGAAGTAAGGCTCTTTACAAGGTTCGTACTCTTGAAGGAATATTCGTTTTGGATCTCCCTTTTGGATGCTGGGTTTGCTCCGTTCTTCTCTTTTTGATTTTTATGCACAATTTGTGGTGTTAGAGTGTGAAGAGAGAAATGTATAGAGTATAGAATTCGAAGTATCTCCAGTGTGATTGGAGGGGAAGCGATTGTGGGGTCGATAAGCAGAAGACGAAACCACCACTCAACAACAGATGATGACAGGAGCTGAAAGGACACGTGGGGGCTGCGGACCACATGGTTGGAGAGATGAAGTTTGTTGTTTTGTGTGGGCTGAGTTAGCTTTTTGCGGGTGTTTTTTCTTGGCAGAACTCTTCACAACGAATTTTCAGAAAATTGGCGAGAAAGTTGTAGAAACGAGAAATGATCGACGGTTGAGCTAGTTTCCAGGTTTAGCTACTCTCAACCTGAGTGTTTTAAGGTGGATGAAAGTTGAAATTTTCAATCTTGGATCGTTCCTGAAGAGGAAAGGAATTCCAGGAAGCAACCTGTTAGAATGATAGCAGCCGGATTTGAATGTTTGTGAACCTAAAGAAAATCACCGCGTGAAAGCGATGATTAAACAAGTATCATGGTTACTTACAGATTCCTGAAAACTTTCTGATCTTAAGAAAGAAACATTACTTGCATGTAATTCTGAGACGAGTAAATTATGCTGCAAATCCAAACAATGTGTGTATAATTACGATAAATCGTGATAACATATCGTGGTTACATCGGTTGTGTGCTTAATCCAAATCATGGAGAACCAAAGGCAATCCATTATCTTCTGATTGAAAAGCAATGCAAGCAAGTTCTATTGCAACTCTAAGATGCATATGATCAATTTATATTTACTCGGTGGTTAGCAACTAGTTGTGGTGAAGATTCATATATGGCTATATGCTGTACAAGGTTGGAGGAAGCCCCCAGCTGATATCTGTATCTAATCCCATCCCAGAAGTACTTTCCTTACACCCTCGTCAATCTTGTTTCTGGGCACTGTAAAACCATTGCCTTCGTCGATAAGTATTCTATATACTTCCCATTCCCGATCGCGTATTATATGTCTTCCAATCTCCACCTGAGAAGCCAACAGAAAATTAATGGTACTGCTAGATTATCTTAAATGACATTCCGTCAGGGATCAAGACTGAAACCAGGTTCATACCGAGAAGATGCCCGTGTTGAGACTCTTGAGAGCCAAGGTGATATCATGGAAGACAAGAGGGCGACCCCTCCCGGACAACTCGACAGGGTTGGAAACAAGAAGTTCTGTGTCTGGACCCCGGCTGGCAACAGCAACTCTAAGTGGACGCAGAAGCTCCATTCTCAAACGGGAACATAATGCATTTTGTTTACTGGGGTCAACAATCTTCTTGCCATCTACTTGCTTTATGAACAAGTCCACCTCACAGTTTCCTTTGGGATTCGCAAAGAATCGTCCATAAGAAGTCTGACAGAAACCACAAAGCTAACGGAGTAAGGCTACGGACAATTGGTTGGAACTTAACCAATTATAAAACCAGCATGAAACACTTGTGCTTCAAAGAAGCTTGTAATTGTCCCTAGTCATTTTATTTCCATGTTGGGATGCCAACATAATGCCTGAGCAAACTCACAAGGAAACTGGTGGTTTTTTGAAATTCAATTACCTAGAGATAGCATCTTCGAATTTTATGTTGTGAACCGAGAAGAAATCAAGGACTGAAGGACCACCTTACAAAGATAACCTGGTCTATTAATCATCAAAATTTTCCCATATCATTATTTTCTGACAAATTTCCAACTTATGCCCAATACTTGATCCACAGAAAACCTCAACAATCCAACCCTTTGTGCCAATAATTCATCTGGTTACTAAATAGTTAAATTGCAAAGTTAGTACCTGGATATTATAATCCTTCAGGGTCCTCATTATATCATAAATGAGTCCTTTATGATCCTTGCACAGAATTTGAACAAGCGTATAAGAGCGGCTGAGATTGTTATCCACCGTAACAGAGATGGAGTTGGGAGCAAGAAATCCACTTCGGTGACAGTCAGGCTGAGGAAACTCCAAACTAAACATGTCTTCTATGACAGCAGAAGGAAGAAATGATGAACCCTGAGAACATGCAGTAATTTCTGCTCCCACAGATTCAATCTCACAGCTTATCAATGCATCCCCTAGTATATCTCTTAAATACCGAATGGTTTCCTCCTGTCTCTTTTTGGTGTGAAGAAGCTCCCTGATGAACATAAACCATAAGTTTGACAAAAGCACATGCAGAACTAGATGCATACAAGCAGACAGATTGGGTAGCTTATTTGCTTGTAGCTAAAACATCTGCTTGGATATTGTGACTTCCAAATGCAATCAAAGCACAAACCGGATAAGGTAAACAGAATCAAAACAAAGGTCCACGATAAGTCTGAAACAGTATAGACAATCAACTACAAATAGTAATTTCAGGCAGAAAAGAGTGAAAACTGTTTATTATTGGTTGGATACTGATTCGGCCGATGAACTAAGCTATAAAACTATAAAAATTTAAAAATACCAAAGAAGACACTTAGAATAGCTGAGAGGTTAATTAAAAAAATGACAAAGCATTACTTCAAAGTCCGAGGATCACAAACCTAGTATCAGTAATGAAAAAGAGATCCATGACTCTCCCATCAGGAGCAGTAGAAACCTTGACTCTCTTGATGGTTAGTTCCAGCTCCCAAAGAACCTCCGAGACATCTAAAAGAAAATTCAGATTGTAACTAAATGCTAACTGCAAAAACATAGCTCTGCAACCATCCTCTATTAGTTCAGAAAGAAATAAGAAAAACCAAAATCATATCTGTAGTACTCCTTGAAAATGAAAAAGAAATAGAAAAGATGTGAAAAAGAATTATCTGAAGCATTCAATGAGTAAACAATATAAATTTGTTTCTGAGCAGTATTAGTGCAGAAAGACCCATGTCCTGGAATTTCTAATGAAGAAAATGCAAGGCAGAATCATACTTATAGCCAAAAAAATTCCTAGAAGGTATATCTGAAAGAAGTAAAGAAATACAGACGAGTATATAAAAAGAATTTACTTATTATTATATAAAGTATGTGAATTGAAAACTCAACGTTGCTATTACAAAAATTCCAAACCCTTGCGGGAACCCCAATATTCTTGCAGATTTTACAACTGAACCATTAAAGATTTGAATTTCATTTGCATAGCAATGGAAAGGCTATTGAATTAATTGAACAGGCAGATAGATAAGGAATTCAAGTACAAATGGCAGGACTTCTTGATGGAATAGAAATTGTATGCATCGAATCAATTAGACAAGGGATGGTTCCTCTATTACAATAGTGTTTCTCCACATACGTTGCAACACTATTGTAGCCTGTCAGCTTATTTCATATCATAATAGTTCAAATGAAATAAAAATTTCATGAAAAAACAAGTACTATGTAGTACTATGGACATAAACAGATCAATCAAAGAAGATATGGCATTAGTAACTTAATATCCAGCAATGAAAAATCAAGTCTACTTAATATAAAGCTATGGCAGATCAAGTATACTTAATGTAAAGCTATATAGGATTTCAAGTCACTATAGTCATTTGTAAGAATGGCAATATTCTTGAGCAGCAACAATAACATACATCAACCTAATCATGTTATGGATCAAATCCCTTTTCCCAAGTCAAGCATAAGGCAAACCCCGAATTCAATCGAAAAGCAGGCTTCTTGAATAATATCTATGCACTAGTATAAATCATTTTGGCCTGAAGTTAGTCAGTGAAGTACCATGTAAAAGTCCTTCTCTGTCACAAGAACACCAGAACTTCAAAAGAAAAACATCTGATGGCTTTGGGTGCTGGTCATCTGAGTGATAGTAATCAATTTCAGATGTTGAGAAGTACGATGGGCACACCTCCAACAGCCTCTTTTTCAACAGACTCCACCTCGTGTTTGGCTTCCCCATCACCCAAAACACTAGGTAGCACCATTTCCCATCAGTTTGTAGATCTAACAAAGCAGAGGTACACAGAAAAGAAACTTAATGAGCACTCTCGTGTCTTCACTGCTCACATCAATCCAGAAAATGCAAATCGAGGAAACACATGCAACAAATGATGGCAGTCACCGTGATAAGAATAATCAAAATGCAATTTATCACTTCCTTAGCTTCTGAACTTTTATCAGAAAATCTCAGATACCTCCACCAAAATTAAGAAACAAAGAAAGGTATAGACAATAATACTGGAGTTGCCCATTTCTGATTCTCCATCAAATTTTTAGATCCAAATCACAAACTCCCAATTCGACGTCAGAAAAGCATACAAGAAACCCACCATTAAAGTCGGCATAGAATGAACATTAAAAAAAACACTAAAACTATCTGCAAATTTCAGAACTTTAATTCTAAAGAACCAAAAAGAAAGATCACAAACCAAAGTAAGAACAACCCAAGTAAAGCTTAATTACCTCCTCTACAAATGCTTAGCCCAAAGAGCAAGATAGTTCTGCACAAATCACAGCCAAGCCCAGTCTTGTCAGGACAGCTTACTGTAATCACATTACACTCTCCAGGACTCTCTGCTTGACTAATCACCACCGCATCCTCGTACAACATCCCCATTCCCTTTTCCTCTCTTTAGCTTTCAAAGGGTAGTAGAAAATTAAGTAGCTTGGAGCAGAGGGAAGGAAGAAGGAACCTTTTCAGTTTGATGCTTCCTGTTGTTGCTTATGCATCGGATATGTCAAACCACAAGAGTGACCATCAAACCAACACAACACACCCATAAGACTGTTCCATATTTTTTTTTCCTTTTAATGGTTCTTCCATGGCAGTTGGATTTCTCTCCTTCTGGTCTCGCTTTGACTTGTTGGGGAAGCTTTCCATTTCATCAATTTCTCGTTATTTTCGTTCTTACAGTTGAAAAAGTTTCACTCATGTGGGCTCGGGTTTAGGTGAGACTTAGTACGTGGGCAACCGTAATTGGTATCTCTAATATAAATTCAAGTTTACATAAACTTAGAGACACGTTTTCCGAAATTTTCCTAAAACAACCTCATATGAGGATTACTGTTTGAATTTGAGTTTTACCAGATTACGGATTCGAATCACGAAAATAATTTTTTTATAAAATATAAAAAATATTATATATAATTAATATTACTCATTCGATTTTCGCAAAAAGAGAATATTAGATTTATTGTTATGATGTTTGAATTTGAGTTCGGTTTGGTTCAGTTCGAGTCGGATAACACAAGTTCATATGAGCTTCGAACCAAACTCAAGTTGCATATTCTTAGGGCGCGTTTGATTTGAGGTAATGTGAGATTACTATGGTTATGTAGTATAAGTTATGTAATATTACTATATTTGGTTTGGAGTAATGAGATTACCAAGTAATCTTACGTTACTGTCACATCAGCTTTTTAGTTTAACTTGCCAGTAATCTGATTACCATCTTTATTTAGGTTATGTGAGATTACCTGGTTATCTTTTCCTTGATTCCATTATTGTCCTCTACTTTTTACCTATTGGGACAAAAAAGTCTCTACCAACATAAACAATTATCATTTCAATAAAGTTACTATGTTTATATTTTTAATTTTATTTGACTTTTATTTTATTATTTAACATAATTTTCTATAAATTAATTTAACATGCTAATGAATTGTTTAATTGTTGTTATAGGCTCATTAAAAATTTAATTGTTTAATAAAAATATTTTTTTAAAAAGAATTGCATGAAAAAATGCATGCATGAACAATGTTAATTAATTAATGTACTGACCTTAAAAAATAAAAACGCCAATAGCCATGCAAACGTAGAGACTTTAAAAATTAATAATTTAATAAGTTAAAAATTGTTAATAACTTATAATAAGTTAATAAGTTAAAAATTATTAATAACTTATAATAATTTAACAAGCCATGAATCCACACTACCTTAAACTTTCTCTAACAAGGTCAATTAAGTCAAATACTTAAATTGTTATACAACATAACCCCCAATCAAACAAGTTTATATTACATTTGAATCAAACAACATTAGATTATGTTTTGAGTAACACAACTTGATTATGTGATTATTTGGTAATCACATAACTATGGTAATCTAAGATTACCCCAAACCAAACACCCCCTTAGAGTCATCTTGAGGTTGTCAATTCGATCCGACCGGATCTAACTAATTTTTATCCTTACTTGTGATAATATTAGTTAAATCTAACAACCTTAAATTAGGACTATAGTTTTCAATTGCAAATGGAAATAATTTGTAATTATGAGAACAACCATTATAATTATCATAACAACTTATTATTCATATCTAATTAAAAAAAAAAGAGAATGGAAAAATAAAGATAGTTATTATTGTTAAGATTTTCAATTATGCATACAATTATTATAATTGTCATAATAACTTATAATTACAATATTTATTTGTGATTCGTAATTAAAAATTTTTTATCTTAATTTTAAAAAATAACGGTCGTAACAAACTACGTAGGATTGTAACACGTGTCAATATTGTAAGAGGATAAGTGTTAGACCCCTAATGTGGGAGCACTTTCCAGCTAGCTGAAAACGAACCTTGGATGGAAGGTTAGCTGGATTGCACGCATGAGGGAGGCATGCAAAAGCTCCAAG
>JANIMX020000111.1:350655-364974 GCA_024582655.2 Erythroxylum kunthianum
GATGCACGGTTTTATGCATGAAAAGTGATAAATGACATGATGCATGGTATAAATGCATTTTAAGTGCTAAGTGAATTATGAAAAGAATTGATTGAATATTTTTAGTCTGCTAAGTCCTAATTAGGGGTAAATAGGCATGCCTAGAAGGGTCAGCAGCAACATACTGATGAGATTTTCTAGTATCGAGACCTTGGGTCTCCTAGCGATATTAGGCAAATCCTCCCCATTGATTGAGGTGAAGCCTCCTATAGTGAGTGGATCTATTACCCATATGTGTTTAGGCAGTGCAAGCATAGTATTGTTAATGATTGTGTAAATTGTGCATGAGATGTACCATATGTTAAATGACGTGCTAGTGAATTACGTAGCACAGATAGTGCAATTTAGAAATTGTTGAGCAATTGCTTGTGGTGAGGGACGGTTCCCTCCTTTGTGTTTATTATTTTAGTTAGTCATTTTCTTTCCCACTAAGCGTAAAGCTTAGCACGAAGTGTTTTCTCCGTATAGGTCAGCAGGATCACGGAAAGGAGCTCGTAGGGACATCAGCATCGCAAAGGCCAGCAGCATAGCCAAGTGTGATCAGTTCGGTATTTTGTGTATTTGGCCTTTAGGCCCATTTTGTATTTGTTGTCGGGCACGTGGGACTGTCCTGTCTTGTAAATGAATACTGATTTAATGTTATTGCTTTTTTAGTTACATTGCAAAGTAGGGCCCAACGCCCATGTGTATGAGCCTTTTTTGCTGCATAATTCTAATTGAGTGCAATCAATTATCGCTTCTGCAACTTTATGTAAGGCTATGAGAGTGAGTGATCGAGTGAGATACCGTATCGACCCGGTATTTCCTTCTAGGGGGTGTCGGGGCATTACAATGTGTACGAGTCTTAACAAGCATTTCAAACTCCACTTTTGTTGCTTTAACCTAAATTTATTTTTCGACAACATTATCTTAATGGTTCTACTTCATATTTGTTTATAAATTTTATTACGAATTGTAATTAAAGTACCATTCAACTAGGAGCTTTTTCGTTACTTTTGAAATGAAATAATATTTTAATTGTTTCAAACCTTGAAATTTACTACCAAAGAGCGAGTCTAGGAGCAATTAGTAAGATTACTCCTTTGTGACTGAAAAGTCATGGGTTTGAGTCACAGAAACAACCTCTTTGTAAAAAATACAAGGAGAAACAATCGTATAATTGATGTCCTTCACCGACTCTCGCAAAGCGAAGAAACTGAATATGTTTTTTTTTAGAAAGAAGAAATTGAATTTGTTGTGTTATGCTATTGTTTGAAATTTACTACCACCTTTTTCTTTGCTAGTTTGCAACTTCAACATTATTCAAACTTTAACTTTTAGTAACACTTTTCTCCAAATGTTTAGCATTTTAATCATTATCATTCTTGTGTTAAGGTGATTTTTTATCAATCATAGCATATTTATCAACCTTTTGTTTTCACATTTTTCATAAAAGTTTTAGACTCTGTAACAGGAAACAACTTATTATTCTTGCATACTTTCAATATTGTAGCTCTATTTAGATCAAATATCCCTTAGCCCTCTTTAGAAAAGTGTATGATGTAACCTTTATCAACTAATTGACCTACACTAAAAAGATTTTATTCTAAATCTGACAAAAATAACGCATCAGTAATTAACTTAGTACTTGAATATGTTTTGACAATTGTTGTTGCCTTTCCTTTACTTCTATACAAGTTTTATTGTCAAATCTTATCCCTTATTAAAAACTAATAGCATAGTTATTCTTGTACTGGTGACCTACAGATTTTGAAGATATTTTTGATAGGAACCATGTGCAGATTCTGTAGCAATATTGTGCGGATTTTTAGAGATATTATAAGAACCAACTTAGAGATATCATAGGAACTGATTGTTGTTCCATATTTTTCTGTTACTCTATTTTCCTATTATATCTATAAAAGCATTATGCTTCTTCAGTAATAAACATCACTTGATATTCTTTTACCTTTTAACATGGTATCAGAGCCTAGTTTTTAATCAGAATGACAAACTTATCCAAAGAAAATGCAGCAACTCATTCTCCATATGCACTGCAACCAACTAATAATCCTGGAGTTTCTCTAGTCACTTATTTACTCTAAGAAAACAATTATTCAACATGGCGTAGAGCCATCACAAATGCTTTATTAGCCAAAAATAAATTTGGTTTTGTGGATGGTAATCTTCCACGACCTGAAGCAAGTTCAACAAACGAAGCCACATGGATTAAAGGAAGTTCAGTGGTGATTTATTAGCTATTTAATTCATTGCACCCCTTTCTTTATGATAGTGTGGCGTTCTTTGATACAGTAAATGAACTTTGGAAAGATCTAGCGGAGCAATTCTCACAAGGAAATGCACCTCGTGTACTTCAATTAAAAATGGAGATTGTTAATACTTAACAAAGGGATCAATCGGTGGTCACTTACTACACAAAATTGAAGGGATTGTGGGATGAATTTGGACCGTATTCAAACATTCCTAAATGCACTTGTCGCGCTGTTAAGGAATTTGCAGCAGAAAAAAAGAAAAGGAGAAGGTCCACCAGTTCCTTATAGGATTACGTGACAAGTTTAATGTTGTTCGATCTCAAATTTTAAATACTAAACCTTTACCCACTTTGGCTCGTGTTTATAGTTTGGTAGCACAAGAAGAATGACAGCAGCAACTTGTTGCCAGCAAAGGAAGTAACCCATTGGAGGGGGTGACTTTCCTAACTGAAAAAGGAAATAGTAAGTCATCCTATTTTTCTTCAACAAGTAACCGTGATGTTTCTAAAAAAATTTGTGATCATTGTAAAAAGTTACGACAATCCAAAGATACTTGTTTCGAATTACATGGATACTGGGATTGGTGGGAAAAATAAAAAAAGGAAAGAGTAAATCGGCTAATTATAGTCGAAATACAGCAGATGACGGCGTGACTTCTTCTCCAATAAGTGGTCTAACGAAGGAGCAATATAATCATATTATTTATCTTTTAAGCCTTGATAATTCCAAGGGAGTTGAATCAATGGCCAATTTTACTGGTAAGGCTGTTACTTTTTCTGCAAGTAATTATGAATGGATATTAGACTCTGGAGCCTCAGACCATATGACTTGTGAAAGGAATTTTTTGGATAATGAAAGAAAACTTCAATTTGGTTCTAATATAACCATTCCAAAAGGCTCTTTCGTCACTGCTAACACTTATGGAGATGTGGCTCTCAATTCTTCAATTACCTTAAATCATGTTTTGCATATACCCACTTTCGCTTGCAATCTTGTTTCTATCAATAAATTAACCCAAATACTAAACTGTGTCGCTCATTTTTTTCCCTTCCTTTTGTGTTTTGTAGGACCTAACCACGAGGAAGCTGATTGAAATGGGTGAGTTGAAGAATGACCTTTATTATTTCAAAAACCAATCACCATCTTCAGCCTTCTTGTCAAATAAAGACCAAATTGTTCTATGGCATCAACGCCTTGGTCACTTGTCTTTTAATTTTTTGTCTCTCATTTCAGATTTTAAGTCTTCTATTCCAAATAATTTTGATGTTTTTTGTGATGCTTGTCATCGAGCTAAGCAAGTTCGTCAACCTTTTCCTGCTAGTTCAATAAAAACTAAAGGGACTTTTGATCTTATTCATTGTGATTTATGGGGACCTTATCGTACACCTTCATTATCCAAGTCTCATTATTTTTTGACAATTGTTGATGACTTTACCAGAGTTACTTGGGTATATTTGCTTAAATCTAAATCTGAAGTATCCCAAATATTACTTTCTTTCCTTGACATGTTTCATCGACAATTTAATTGTCTTGTTAAAATTATTCGCAGTGATAATGGCACAGAGTTTACCAATATTTCTCTTCAACAAAGCTACCAACAAGAAGGAATTCTTAATCAGTTCTTTTGTGTCTCAACACCTCAACAAAATGATGTAATTGAACGTAAACATAGACATTTACTTAATGTTGCTAGAGCTTTAAGGTTTCATGTTGGTTTACCGATAAAATTTTGGGGTGAGTGTGTATTAACAGCTGCTTACTTAATAAATTACACACCCAAACCTCTTTTATCTAGAAAAAGTCCATATGAAATTTAATTTTCTTCAAATCCTTCATATGTTCATTTATGTGTGTTCGAATGCCTTTGTTATGCTTCAGTTATCCCACGATCACATGTTAAATTTCGTGATAGAGCTACACCATGTACTTTTTTGGGATATCTGTATGGCCAAAAAAAGGTATAAGGTTTATGACCTCAAAACACATCAAGTTTTTGTATCTCGTGATGTCATTTTCCATGAGAAAATTTTTCCATTCAAAGAAAATATACCCTTAAATTTGGCACCATATCCTAGAGTATCTTTGCCTTTCCCATCGATGATGTGTCCATTTCATATTCATTTCCATCAAATCAAAACCTACCACCAAATCAAAACCAAAATTTCACCCAAAATGAAGTGGCTACAAATGATATCATGCCTATCCCACAAAACACAAGCACCAAATATTGAACAACCAGCAGCACCAATAGCTTCAACACGACCCCAATGTGCCAAAATCCAACCAGCCTGTTTTAAAGATTTTGAACTCAATTTTTCCAAAAATAAAGGCTCTTCTTCAGGTTCATCCAACACAGCTTGCTCAGGTATAGGTCCAATACATCCCTTATGTAATTATATTTCTTATTCAACATTTTCTTCTTCTCACAAATATTTTCTTTCGGCCATTACCCACCATCATGAGCCTACATCTTATCAACAAGCGGTGCAGGTTTACACTTGGAAGAAAGCCATGAAAAATGAGTTGGAATTCCTTGAACAAAACCATACATGGACCTTGGAGCATCTTCCTCCAAATAAAAGGTCTAATGGGTGTAAATGGGTCTATAAAATAAAGTACAATTATGATGGATCTATTGAGCGTCATAAATCTCGTCTTGTAGCCAAAGGATACACCCAAATTGAAGGTCTAGATTACCATGAAACTTTTGCTCCAGTTGCTAAACTCACTATTGTTCGTACTCTCTTAGCTGTTACAGCTATCTGAAATTGGGAACTCCATTAATTGGATGTGCATAATGCTTTTATTCATGGTGATTTGCATGAGGAAGTTTACATGCAACCACCACCTTGATATTTATCTGCTGATGATAATAGAGTTTGTTGTCTTCGTCGCTCCCTTTATGGTTTAAAACAAACCTCGCAAAAATGGTTTGCTAAGTTCTCTACTACTATTTTGCGTTTTGGTTTTAAACAATCCAAGGCTGACACTTCGTTATTTATCTATCAGCAATGAACTTCTTTTGCAACTACTCTTGTATATGTGGATGACGTTATCATTGCCACAAGTGATTCGTCCAAATTTGAGGCTTTAAAGAGTTATTTGGCTTCTTAGTTTCCTATTAAAGATTTGGGTTCACTAAAATATTTTCTTGGTCTAAAAGTTGCTCAGAATTTAGAGGGAATAGGTCTTTCTCAACGAAAATATACGCTAGATATTTTACAAGAAACAGGTATGTTAGCCTCCAAACCAGTTAAATTTCCTGTAGAGCAACATCACCGTTTAGCTTTGGATAACAGTTCTCTTCTTGATGATCGTGGACCCTATCGAAGGTTGATTGGGAGACTAATTTATCTCACCATTACTAGACCTGACATTTGTTATTATGTCCATCTATTATCTCAATTTTTGCAACAACCTCGACATAATCATTGGTTAGCTGCTCTTCGCATATTACGTTATCTAAAACTTGCACCTGGTCAAGGTTTAATACTATCAGCATCAAGTTCTTTGTCACTCAAAGCCTTTGTGATTCAGATTGGGCAAGCTGCCAACTTACACGCAGATCTCTTAGTAGTTATTTCATATTTATGGGTCATTCACCTATTTCTTGGAAAAGCAAGAAGCAAGTAACATTGTCACGTTCTTCAGTTGAAGCAGAATACCGTTCTATGGCAGTCGCTTCTTATGAGATCATTTGGTTACTCCAATTACTTAAAGATTTATGTGTTAATCAATCATATCCAGTTTCTTTGTATTGTGATAGTCAGGCAACACGCCATATTGCCAATAATCCGGTTTATCATGAACGAACTAAACATATTGAAGTGGATTGTCATTTTGTTCGAGATTGCATCCAGCGTGGTTTACTTGTTTTCCATCATATTTCAACACAAAATCATATTTCCGATGTATTCACAAAAGCATTAGGAGCTCATCAATTTCAATTCTTAATTGCCAAGTTGGGCATTCGAGATCTTCATGCTCCAACTTGAGGGGGCGTAATAGCACAACTATTCTTGTACCTGTGTAGATTTTGAAGATATTTTTTATAGGAATCCTGTGTAGATTCTGTAGTAATATTGTGCAGATTTATAGAGAGATTATAGGAACCAACTTAGAGATATCATAGAAACTGATTGTTGTACCATATTTTTTTGTTATTCTGTTTTCCTATTGTATCTATAAAAGCATTATACCTCTTCAGTAATAAATATCACTTGATATTCTTTTACCTCTTAACAAGTAGTGCACACAATTTGATAAATACTGCAATAAATTAACGTTACTAGAACCTTATCTGATTAGGTTTTTTTTTAGGCTTAAAGCCAGAGTTAGAGGTTACAATCAAGTTGTTGGAGCCCCATTACTGCCGCAAAAATGAAGGAAAAAATAAGAATTCTGCAAATTCTTAAGAAACAAAGGACTGATACTTTTTATTCAATGCATACTAATACAAATCGAAATGCCAATTTATAAGCTTACAAATAACAAAATATAGAAAATTAAGCTACTGATAGTTATTCATGTTAACTAAAAACATTAAAAAAAATCTCTAATTAACTAATTTTGACAGTAATCATATTTCTTTTAACAGATTTTGAATCATATCTCCAACACTCTCATTTGATTCAAAATCACACACTCAAAGCACGAATCTAAAGAAAGCATGTCTTTGACTTGATAAAGCTTTGGTGAAGATATATGTAAATTAGACATTAGTGTGGCAGAACTTCATAATTATTTCTCTTTGGCCATCAATTCCCAAATAAAATGAAATCTCAACTCAATAAGCTTTGTATTGCTATGACATACCGGATTGTTTGCTATTGGAATTGCTAGTTTATTATCGCAATAAAGTTCAGTTTCTTTTCTTGCTTTTGTTACAAATCACACAACATTCTTTTAAACCAAATGCATTGACATTCTGCTATAGTGGTAACAACATAGTTTGCCTCTACTGTTGATAATGTTGTTATTGGTTGTTTCTTACCCTACGTTTGGTTGTCGTGATTCATATATAGAGACAGAACAAAACAGAACAACTGGAGACAGAATAGAACAAAAAGTAGCAACAGTTGAGTGTTTGATTGTAGTAGACAAAACTTGCAGGTAAACTGTGTGAATGACTTAAATACCCTTGCAGTGTAATATGATTGAAATATGTAATTAATTGATTATTTTAAAATGAATAACTAGTAGACAAGAAACCAATTGTTGTTGTTGTTGACTGTTTAATAACAGTTTTATTACAGTCGTAAAACACTAATTTAAGAAAACAAAATTAAGTATTTTAACAATAATTAAAAACTCAACCGGCTCAACCATAAAAATCTTAAATCGAACAACTTTTCGATTCAATTTATTTTAATAACTCTTGTTGTTAGAGAAATGATTAGTTTATTAAAGTTATTATAAACTAAAATAAATTAATTAATTTTTATTTAATAATTTTTAATTAAATTTCAAAAAAAATTATAGGTAAAAATAATATCTTTTAATCATATTTCAAATTTTTTAATTTTATTCAATCTTTAGTCAATTTTATGATGGTCTACTACCGGTTAAACTTTTTAAACCTTTTATCTTTTCTTGTTTAACTTCCAATTTGGTTTTTAAAACATTTTATTTTAGAATTATTTTTAGAGTACTTCTTTAGCTCAAATAAAGTAAGATTTATTTTCTTTGATTTTTTAAAAATATTTTACATTTTATTACTTAATTTTTATGGTATTATTTCATAATTCTTTCTATTATATTTTAATAAATTTATTTATTTATTACTCAAATCCTATAAGAATTAAAGAAAGTTCAATGGCAATTAAGTATGATTAAGCACATTGTTTTATATACATTTAAGAACTTAAAATTCAAAGAATATTTAATATTTAAAATATCTTTAAAAATAAAAAATAAAATAGCAAAATTACCGTCAACTTCTCATCATTAACAATAAAAATTCTCGAAATGAAATCCTTATTAATGTGATGTATATTATTTTATTTCATTTTTATTAAGTATAAATTAAATTGAACTAACAACCCAATTAAATTAATTGTAACATATATAATAAAAAAAATTCTTCCATTATATAATACCTCTTGATTCAAGGGATTATTCAGTAGTATAATTTAATTATATATAGTTAAAATCTAAATTTTAAAAAAATATTTTGAAGGAAATTTATCATATTGACGACGTCGTTTTGAGTTGTTAACTATGTGTATTAGTATTTTTTTTAAATTGAATCTATAAATAAGGAGTAAAAAAATGTATTGCCTAAATATTTAATAAAATTAGTTATTGAAAAAAAATCCATCAAGTTATAAATAAAATGAGGAACATACATTTTTTATATAATCAAATTAGTATTTTTTTAATTGTATTAATCTTTTTTAATTATTATGAATTGAAATGAGGGAGCTAAATATTTAATGAAATTAGTTTTTGAATAAAAAACATACAAGTTAAAAGTTATAAATGTGGGGGTATTTTGTCCATTATAGGCGTGTACAATTCTTGTCACTGACACAAAAACATTTGTGACTGGGTTAAGGGAGGAACAAAAAAATTATGTTTCTATCAACCCGTGTCAGGTCACAAATTTAACAATCACAACAACCAAACAATTTCAAAGACAAGATTTTTATGTTTTGTTACCTGTCTCCGCAAGCAGAAATAGTAACCAATCAGGGTTAGAGTACCATATGACTGCACCTGAACCAAGTCTAAACACATTCCTATAAGTACATCTTCTATCTTCTGATGAGGTAGTCCAATCACTATCGGTAAATCCAACCAATCTAAAATCTATTATATGAGCGTACCATATTTCACAATTCAAAGTCCATGCAATGTACTTTAAAATCCTTTTTACTGCTTCATAATGTTGCTTTGATGGACTGCTCATGAATCTTGTGTGAAATGTTTGGCCTTGTGTGAGTTAAATATATCAATCCACCAACTAAGCATATAAAATGTCTTTGATTTACAGCTTCAATTTCATCTTCTTGCTTTAATTTTTTATTCTTGTTCATTGGAGTAGCCACCATCTTGCAATTTGACATGTTGAATTTCTTTAATAAATCTACTGCATACTTCTTTTGAGAAACAAACACTCCATATTCATCTTGAAAAATCTCCAATCTAAGAAAATAATGCAGTAATATCAGTTCTGTCATTTCGAAGTTGCCCATCATGTTGGATTTAAATTCTTTTACAAGTTCTTACTTCTTTAGATAAAGAATGGGCTCATTTGCACTTTTTACAAAGCAATTTTGCTAGAAATGTGTATAAACTCTGTTGTGTCAAGCTCTTAGGACTTATTTTAAGCCATAAAGAGCCTTTTCCAACATGTACACATTTTCTTGTTTCCCATAAATCACAAAACCTTCTAGTTGTGTAACATAGACTTATTCTTCAAGCTCTCCATTCAGAAAAGTGATTTCACATCAAGCTGATACACCTTCCGTTTGAGTTGAGTTGCCAACGCCAATAAAAAGTCTTACAACTTAAAATTGAGTTATAAGAAAAAAAAAGTCTCTTTATAATCAATCCCTGGTTATTAAGAGTACCCTTTCATGACCAGTTGAGCTTTGTACTTCTGGATACTACCATCTGCATGAAATTTTGTCTTAAATATCCACTTCACACC
This sequence comes from Erythroxylum kunthianum, assembly GCA_024582655.2. Classification (NCBI taxonomy): domain Eukaryota; kingdom Viridiplantae; phylum Streptophyta; class Magnoliopsida; order Malpighiales; family Erythroxylaceae; genus Erythroxylum; species Erythroxylum kunthianum. Next base: position 360,601 of record JANIMX020000111.1, read on the forward strand.
AATTGGTAGATTTACCAGGTCCCAAGTTAAGTTCCATTCAATGAACATGAGCTCTTCACTCATAGCTTGCCTCCACTCTTTTTTATTTTATTTTTTTGCTGCCTCCTCATATGTTATAGGATCTAAAACAATTAATGCAAACTTCTTTTATTCATAAATCTCTCTTAATGATCTGAATTTCCTTGGCAGAGTCTCTTCAGAAGATGTGCTTAAGTTACTGGTGTTAGATTTTGCATTTGGTGTTGTTGTTAGGTTGTATTGAGTAGGAGTTAAATTTGGTGAAGTTGTTGGAGTTGTATTTTGTGAAGGTGCAAGAATTGAGGCTAAATTGGTCTCTTCCATCAAGGGAAATTAATGTTGATCTTCCTTGTTGCCATTACTAGTACTCCAGTTCCGACTTTATGTCTCATTAAACATCACATTTCTACTGACAATTATCTTGCCAGTTATATGGTTATATAATTTATATGCTTCATACTAAGTGCAATAACCCATAAAATACATTTAACTGATTCTTATCTAATTTTTGACGATTTTCAGCATTAACTAAAACATAATCAATACAATAAAAAAAATTAGATGACTCACAGTGAGTTTGGTTCCTTTCCATGCTTCATATGGAGTGATATTTTGGACAAATTTTGTAGGAGAGAGATCCAACAAGTACATTGTTATTGCTATAGCTTCTACCTAGTATTGGTTTGGAAGACCTTTCCTTTTTAAGAGACTTCTTGCCATCTCTACCACCGTTCCATTTTTGCATTCTGCTACTCCGTTATGCTCTAGAGTGTATGGTTTAATCAGCTCCCTTCGAATTCTATTTTCTTCAAAAATATGATTGAACTCCTTCGATACAAATTTATCTCCTTTATCTGTGTGAAACGCCGTTATGCATTTTCCACTTTTCTTTTCCACCAATGGTTTGATTTTTTTGAAAATTTGAAAGGTTTCTTATTTGAATTTTAGAAAATATACCCAGCTTATTTTGCTGAAGTCATTGGTGAATAGAAGAGAAGGTTTCTGATTTGGATTTTAGAAGATATACTCAACTTCTTCTACTGAAGTCATTAGTGAATTGAAGAAAGTAATAACTTCTTTTAAGAGATTCCATATTCATATGGCCACAGAGGTCTGCAAGAACTAATTCAAGACATGTTAAGGCTCTTTATGCTTTTTCAGTGGGGAATGAATTCCTAGTTTGTTTGCCATAAATGCAACATTCACATAAATCAAAAGTTTGAATTTTTGGTAAATCGTGAACCGTACCTTTTCTTTCTAACAATTGTAGTCATTTTGCATTCAAATGTTCGTACCAAAGGTGCCAAAGTTTGGACTCATCTTTTTATTTTGCAACCAGGGTTAAATTATCCATAACAGAGATGTCAAGTGGGAACATTCTATTGTTGGTCATTAAAACTCTAACAATTATTTTCGTTGATTGTTTATCTTTAATGACACATTTTCCATCATCAAACATTAATAAATGTCCACTAGCCAAAACTTGTCCAACACTCAATAAATTACGAGCCAAGTTAGGAACAAATTGAACATTATATAAGAACTTGGTTTTACCTTGGCTAATTTTGTTGGCTACTATTCCTTTCAATTCCACTTACACTTCTTGATCATCTCCTAATTTGACCATCCTCTTTTAACTCTTGTTAAATTGTTCGAGCTCTTTGAATATCCCCTTCTTGCCAGTCATATAATTGGAGCAACCACTATAGATAAACCATACTTTACCTTGTGTTTTTGTTGTGTCAAAATGTGTTATGAACAACTTGTTCTCTTCATCCTCTTCTTCAACAAAATTTTCTTGTTTATCTTTAAACCAGCAATCAGCTTTCACACATCCATATTTTTTACAATGGAGACATTGGATGATTCCTTTATTGTTATTGTTGGATCTCTGCTTGAATCCTTTATTGGCTCCTCTACCTTTAATGTAACTTCCTCCTCGAAATCCTCCTTTGCCTCTTCCATGTCCTGCAACTTTTTCTTGCTCCTTTAAACTATCTCCTTTTACTTGGAATGCCTTTTCCTCATTCTTTTCTTATGTTCTGTTGATTCTTGCTTGATGGTAATGTAGTGAACCCATCAACTCATCAATGGAATAAGATAATAAGTTCTTAAACTTGTTAATAGCTACAACCACATGGTCAAATTTTATAGTTAAACTCCTAAGTACTTTACTTACAACAATATTTTCTAGGACATTGTTGTCGAATGACCTCATTTGGTTGACCATGGCTACTATTCTTGACATGAATTCTTGCACTGATTCATTGTTCTTCATATGCAGGTTTTCAAATTCCCGATACAGTGTCTGTAACTTTATTGTGATCACTGTGGATGAGCTATGAAATACAAGTTGCAAAGTTGTCCATGCTTCCTTTGTTGTTGAGGCTACTACAATTTTTGAGAAAATAAATTAATATACAACTTGTTGTATGAAGAATAGAGCCTTTGAATCTTTTTTCTTGTTTTTCCTTAGCCTAGTCTCTTTATCCTGCTCATTATTGCCACATTCCACCAAGTCCCATAGCTCTTTTAACTTGAACAATATTCTCATTTTGATACTCCATAATTCATAATTGTCTCCTTTAAAATTTGGTATGGAAGGTTGGGCTATGATGACTGCACTGCCATTGCTTGCTATGAAGAAACATCCAAAGCTACTATGATACCAAATGTTTGTTTTAAAGGAACTTACTGCTACAAAAATAAAGTAAAGAAATAAGAATTTTACATATTGTTAAGAAATAGAGGACTGATAATTTTTATTCAATGCACACCAATACAAATCGAAATGCCAATTTATAAGCTAACAAATAACTAAATGCAAAAAAAGCTACTGATAGTTATTCATGTTAAACTAAAAATTCTCTAATTAACTAGTTGTTTTCATACAACATATTTTGAATCATATTTCCTACTATATATTTTGAATCATATGTCCAACATCACCCTATTCAGCAAGCTTATTCAATGGCAAGAAAGCAAGAGGCAGTCTCTGCTTTGGCTTATTTTTTGAGTTTAAGCATCCCCCAATCTACTAGTTTTAACTATATTTCTTTTTCTTTATAAATTATCACGTGATTTGGAATTGGATTGTAGGCAGCATTGTCAAACACCTATCGATTAGCCTTTTCTTTCCATTTTCCCTTTACATTTCACGTCGCCTAAAGTATAATAATAGATTATGTTTATGGAAAAAGTGAAGCATACCTCTGCTACACTTGTTTAAAGAGAGCAATATGTAGGTTTGATCATAGATCGAGTTGAATTTGATTCTCGAGCTCAAGCCTATTTCAAAGTTTGATTAAGATTCAAACTTACTACTTGAACTTGATCGAATTTAGAATTTAGTTGGTATTCGATCAAGATTGAATCAAATTTGATTAATTTATTTTTTAAATTAAAATTTTCAAGATGGTGTTATTTTATTTTATATAATTAGGCTTTAAGATTATTTAAACTTTGTTAGAAGTTCAAAAAATAAAAAATAAAAACTTAATTCGAACTTAAAATTCGATCAATTTAAATTAAACTCATTAAATTGTTAACAATAACAACCTATTTCTAAACTTTTGAATAGGAGATAAGACTGAGTTCTTACATAATTGCATATGGACTATTCTTATGATAGGGATAATAATAAATCAAAACGACTTTAATTTTATATAAACTTAATTTGAAGATTAAAAATTTTATCAGAATTTCTAAATTCAATTTTAATTTTCGGGTTGAACTGATTTTTTTTATTTAACAAAACCTATTCTTAATAATGGGGAATTGTCAAGTTTATCAATGAAATACTATAGGCATTATTGAGGAATGGTCTTAATGTATTTAGGAGATGTAACTTTCTTATGTTAGCTTAGCATAGCTTAAGGTAACTAAACCTTTTATAGGTTTGTGTTGTGTTACTTGTAATGTGGTTGTCCTGAGAAGAGAGAAAATAAAAACTTTTGGCCATTCGTTTTAAGCTAACAAAGCAAAGATAAAAATCAAAAACAAAAGCAAAAGAATTAGAGTGTAAGAGAACATGAAATAGATTAATCTTTTGGAATAAAAACTGAAGCAAATGTGAGTTTTTGAGTTGGAGTCACTGTAACGCTCCAATATCCTCTGGGAGGATACCGGGGTGTCACAGTGTAAACAGACCGACAAAACACAACAATCGTAGCGGAAAAATTTATAAAACATACATGCGCGGCAGAATTTTAACAAGCAAACATACATAACATAACAGAACAGAAGGCATGCATTTACCATGCCACTTTTCATGAATCAACTAAAAATTTACAACATTCATGGTTGGGCCCACTAGGCCATTTACAAAAATTTACGAAAATACAGAAACCAAAAATA
>JANIMX020000111.1:528972-542840 GCA_024582655.2 Erythroxylum kunthianum
AAAGAGCAGAAGATAATCCTTTTCCTTCTTCAGGTCCACACAGAACTGAACAAGAAAAAACAACTTGAATGTGTACTGTGTGATGATGGCAAATCGATTCTTGTTAAGAATGGCTTTGTATGCATATGCAAATAATTCAGTTTTTTGGACGTTGCTTGCCAAATCTTTCACTTCTTGATTTGATGCTTTCACTTCTATTTGCTTATTCTTGTAAGGTAACATTACCTTTTTCCGGCTTTGAACAATATGAAATGTACTGTTTTTGCATAGAAAGATTTGTTTGAATTATAAGTTCTAGTAAGAATTTTCTTGGATTTGGATTCAATCTCTCAGTAAATTATTTATAAATTATGTCAAATATATAATCAATAGTTATTTAGGATAAAATTTGTATAAAAATTTAACAAAGAGAGTAAAATTATACAATTAAATGTTCATATTCAAATTTAAAATATTACAGAAATTAATAACCTTTTTCCTATGATATTGAAATTAGAATTTTCAAAATTATAATAATTTATTTTTATTAATTCTTCCTTCCTCTCGGGCATCCAGTAGTGATTTAATTAAAATAAGATAAAATTTTGTTTCGTCCAATTTCTTTATCGAAATAATTTTTTTGTGATAATGTTTGTTAAAAAAAATAAAATAAAAATTGAGACCGAACCTTAAACCAATTCGTAAGGTTATTCCTTTGTGGCCAGTAGATTACATGTTCGAGTCACAGAAATAATTTCTTTGTAAAAATACAAGAGAAAGACTTGCGTATAATTGATGATTCTCATTCAACTCTAATAAAACAGGGAGATTGAGTTTGTTGTGTTGTTGTTTGTTAAAATTGTGTCATTTTTCAATTTACATTAGCATGAAATTCTATTACAATATGATTTTTTTTTTTTGTGAAAACTAATCTAGAGAGCTGCCTCCATAGCCACATCTTCTTCCCTTCAATAGCTCACAGCCATTAATTTACTTTGAAGAAGAACAAAAAAAGCTAGACATACTTGTACGTCGTATTATTGAATATGGTACAAGAACACCAAGCATCTCCCTTTTCATTGACAGTGGCCTATCATCTTAATGTTAGGTGGCTCAAGCGAATATCTCTTAAGAAATTATGGTTTCTGATTTGTGTTAGTATTTATTATTTACTACCAATTTTTTATATATAATTAAACTCGTTTTTGCCTTTGCACTTGAGAGTTAATCTTCGATAAAATTACGTTTTTATTACTTTAAATTTATAAATTTTTAAATAAATAAATGGCAAAATATTAATATCATAGCTTAATAAAAACATCAAAAGTTTTAGTTTTTTTTAATTCTAATAATTATTTTATTTTTGCTATTTGGACTAAAATTAAGAAACTTTAAAAGTTCATGGTCCACACACACACACACTCAGTACCTTTTCCCCTTCATTGATCAACCAAAGTTGAATTGATCACAGGACAAACTATTGAAATGTGTGCTTGCAACCCAAGTTTCCTGGTATGATCTTGCAGAAGTCAATGACGTTGGCCAATGAAATCAACGGTCCCCACCACTCGTCAGCATGATGATCAATATGCACCTATATGTAGAGTCCCCATCTTAAAGAAATAAATATATATATATATATACTACGGATGATACCAAAAATTGAATGATCATAACCATCGACTTTGTACTTTGTAATTTGAGGCCACACGAATCATGGGACCGGTTCACCTGTGTATAAAAGTATGTGATTAGTATTTGGGAAGTCCTTCACTTTTTACATTGATTTTTTAACAGCATAAAAGGGAGATATCATATTGTCTTTTGATGATTAAAGCTCTATGCTTTATCCCATAATGTAGGGTTCAAATTCTCGTAAATATATAGGGTGAAATTTTTATAATGTTTTCAGAACTTAAACCGGTAAGACAAAACATTTAAGGTTTAAAAGTTTCATCTGTTATATCATCATAAAACCGGTTAAAGATTGAATAAATTTGAAAAATGATTGAAAAGATTGTCCTTTTTATAGGAAAATTTAAATTTTAATTAAAAAATAAATTGTTAAATAAAAATTAATTGATTTATTTTGGTTTATGAAAACTAATTAATTTATAAAAATTGACTAATTAATTAATAAATTGATCGATTTTTAACAAAAAAAATATATTATTAAACTAAATCAAACTAGAAAATTAAAAACTGAATAGAAAAAGTAACCGATTCAAAGTTTTTATTGTTAAATTGGTTGAACCGGTTTGGTTTTTAAAATATTGAAAAAATGTTAATTCCAATATGGAGTTATAATACAAGTTAAATAAATTAATAAATAATTTTGGTCATGTTAAAATTGCAACAACTGATGTAGAAATGATAATAAATTAGACCTTAAATTTTTAAAATTTTAAATTAAAGTTTATTTTTATTTTAAGTATCTCCTGAAAAATCCAAATATTTTATTGAGTTGGGTTCAAATTTTCTTGATAATAAATTAATCTGAATCTAATTTGAACAAATACAAATTATTTATTAAATATGTATATTTCAAGTAACTATATATATTTGAATCAAAATTCAAGTAAGTTTGAATTTTTTTTGTTGATTCGATCTGAAGTTTTAAATTAAGTCTTAACTCAATTAAATCAAATTAGTTTTCGTTTAATTCGGTCCAAAGTTAATAAACAAATTAATTTGGACCAGATTGGATGAAAATCAATTTCAACTCAGTCCTTAGTCTAATACAAATGATACAAAATAATAATATTTATATTTTATTATAATAAAAACAAATTTAATTATTATAATCTTGATCATTTAGGCCTCGTTTGGTATGCTGTATTAGACGACGAATGTGATTAAATAATATATATCAGCTGTTTGTTGTCGACCTGTATATAATTATTTAATACGCGTCATATTTTTAATACTTTCCACACCTGATTATCTAATACAGCCCACAGACTCCGGTTTAATAATACTCTCCTCACCGGATTATCATATACGGGTACACAATGCATGTTATAATTTTATTAATAAGTATACTTTTAAATAAAAAATTATTTAGTAATTTATTTATTTTATAAACATATAATCATTTTCACTTAAAATTTATAAATAAGAATTATATAAAAGATTAAAATAAAATTTATTTATTTATAAGTACTTTAAGTTTTTTAAATAAAATATTTTATTCAACAATTATTTAATAAATTTACCTTAAATTTAATAGAAGATATTTTACTATTAATTATTAGTGAATATTATATAAATATATTAAAATAAATATTTGCTTAATTAATTCATAAAACTAATTTCATTAAATTATTTGCTTAATTAATTCATAAAAAAATTAGTCCGACTGATGTTATCTGAAACAACACCAAACACAGTATAACTTAGTCCGACTTTTTATCCAAAATAGCAACAAACACAATATAACTTAGTCAGTACTCTCCAGAACAAATTAATACTATCCGACAGAAATTAGTTAGTATAGTTTGACGTATCAAACGAGCCCCTTAATTCTTACATAATACAATTGACATTTCAAACAATTGGGTCATCAATTTTACGTAACCTTTCTCTTATATTTATATAGAGACTATTGAGTTAACTCACTTCCAAATAAGAGAATTTTCTTCTATTGACCCATGACATGGGCCCAAATTAAATTTTTCTAAAGGTTTATCTTCTTGGGCCAACCCTAGACTAACTAGAGTCTGGGCCATAATGAGTTCTGAATCATTTGGGACTAAAAAATGGGCCTTTGAAGATCAAGCCCATATAGGAATTCCTTCTAGTAAGTAACTGAACTCACCAACTAGATTAACTTACATGGACAAAACTCAAACCTAAAACACACTACTTCCAGTTCTGCTTCTGAATCCAAGAACATCAGTCAATGAAGTGCAAGAAATCCGTTTCGATACCAGTCTTTAGCGTATTACTGTTGGTGGGTATTGTTTATTTTATCACGGTTTTCATATTCATTGAGGATTGGGTTGGTTTGCACAGCTCAACTGGGACTTTGAATGCTTCCATCTTCAGTATCTTGGGTTGTCTATGTCTGTTCTCCTTCTTTGTATGTGTTCTGACCGACCCTGGTCATGTTCCTTCTTCATACGTACCAGATGTTGAAGGAACTCTGCTCTCGAATCAAGAGCCCCACATCAAGGTCAGTTGTTAGATAGTTTCTTATTTTGATTTTGTATTTGCTTCTCTTATCCATTTGAAGTTTTGAGATTTTTTTGTTTAGAGGGTGAGAAAATGGAGTTGAACAGAGAAAGATGTAATTTTTGGTTCTCATGGTTTAGGATTATGACTTTCTTTCCTGGTGTTTACTTGGTGACTTGAAATCTGGGAAACAGTTACTTTTGACTGATTGATAATGGCAGAATTCGTTAGATAATGGCTGATTTGCTTTTTGATAAAACCTGGGTCTTGTATCTTGTGTCTTGTGCTGTTGCTAAGAAAAGGCTGATCTACAATTTCATACACGTCTTTATGAATTGCTTGTGGTATGACTATGAGGTTTAACTTCAGGTTTAGCCCTTGGAGGCGTTTTTATTTACTCCTCGGTGTAGCTCACCAAGAATGATTCTCACGCAGTATAGTTCTTTTGAATTCAGTGTACAAAACAATTGCATAATTCTTAGGGTTTGTATTGCTTTTATTCTCAATGCAATTAAGTAGGATCTTTTTGGTCAAATTTAACTTGGAACTAATAGATGTTTACTTGCTATAGAGTTCAGAATCAAGAAAATGTGACAAGTGCTGTACCTACAAGCCTCCGAGGGCTCATCATTGCCGGGTCTGCAGAAGGTGTGTTCTGAGGATGGTAGGTTGGTCTACATGTCTTGTGCAGTATTTCCTAGCCTTGAACTTAGCCTTCCACGGTCTTATGGTTTCTTCTTTAAAAACATAAAATCGGTTGCAGGATCATCATTGTCTATGGATAAACAATTGCGTTGGATATCGTAACTACAAAGCCTTTTTCATTTTAGTCTTAAATGCAACAACGGCAACACTTTATTCAACGGTAGGTATTGTATGATTTTCTGACCTATTCTTAAGGTTTCTTTAAATAGCCTCCGGTTGTGACAAGGAGTTCTTGTATGGTTAGGTGATATTGATCATATGTTCCTTTCAGCAGAATTTCAGAGGAAAGCTTCCTCTCAAGCTTTTCTATGTAAGTGGTTATTAGCTTTTCGTTGTCCTTTTTTTCTCTATGTAATTCTGGTTTTTCATTGTTGAACTGATTAAAATATATAAAATTCTTTTATTATTGAAACATGCTTGTTTTCTAGCTGTGCCTCTATACTATCACTACTATTCGGATTCTTTTCCTAAATTAAAATTGATGTTGTATGTTTTAGGTTCTTTCTGGGGTAATGATGGCTTCCTTAAGCATAGCACTCGGAACCTTTTTGGGTTGGCATTTTTACCTCATAACTCAGAATATGACTACTATAGAGGTATACTATCAGTTCCCGTGCCTAATATGTGGCATGGATTATTTTATATAAATTTATTGAAGGAAATTTATGTGCCTTTTTCCCAGTACTATGAAGGAATACGAGCAGCATGGTTGGCAAAAAAATCTGGACAAAACTATAGACATCCATTCGACATCGGTGTTTACAAGAATATTACTTTGGTATCTCTCATTCTCTCTTTCTTGATAGGTTGATGCATTTTATATTTATGCACATTTGCTTATATGCATCCTGTTGGGTTTCATACTTGTTGAGCTGTTAAGGTAGTAGTATCTCACTGCTATCACTCTCAGGTTTTGGGCCCAAACATGCTGAAGTGGTTATGTCCCACTGCTCATGACCATCTAAAAGATGGAATGAGCTTTCCAACTTCACATGACGGATAATATGCTTTTACTATCTCCACTCTGGTCTCGTCAACCGTTGGCAACATCTGCAATCGGTTCCTTTAGTACGAACTCTCTTTGAAGAAACGGTCGTTCAGACAGCTGACTGGCAACAACTGAATCACTTTTTTATCGGATAACAATAGGCGAATGTTCTACCGGAATCAGTATACCACTCTATACATTAGGTAACGTGAAAGATTTCTTTTATCTTGTTAGAGTGTAATCGGCAATATTTTTTTGGCAGTATATGAATAGATATAGAAAATGTGTATATTTCCAATCTTGTAATGCTATAATAATATAAGCTTCAGTTCTTTGATGTTTCAACATTTATCTCAGTGGAAACTAAATGTAGTGTATGATTTCAATTCTAATTGTCTAATTTCTATTATTTTGACTTCATACTTCTGTTGCACTCTTTTCATCATACAAACCTTGATCTTCGCATCGGTTTGATGGATCGTAGGCACTTTTCTATGTCTCACTCTTTACATTTGAATGCCAACTAATGGTATTTTAGCTTGGTCCTAATCAAGGACATAATCAGATTTTTGCTCTGCAATAGTGCCATTCTTTCGTAACTCTTGAGGACGATGTGGTCTAGGTGATTAGTTCTTTCAATAGCTTTAAGCACACTCTAAAAGGTGCGACTTCTTGAGAACAAGAGATGTGTCACTTCACTCAATACCATAGTTCTGAATTCCCTGGAAAACACTTATACCCTTATCTGCCTGACACTTTCTTCATTAATCTTTGTTGTGTTCGACCAATACCGCTTCATGGTGATGCTTCAATGCTTATACTTTCCGACCCCATTTTCGGTATGGATATTGATTAGGCTTGGCAGGTTATGATTATCTGACTTAGGAAAGAAAAAGGTCAACCTATCCTGTAGCGTTCTTGTTATTTCATAATGCAGTTTGGTTGAACATCAAGATCAATCTAGCTATTCAGATGTTTTGGCATTAAAGTCAGTTCTACTAACTTGAGCAATGTTCTTAGCTGCTTTTACAGTGTGATTCAATGATAATAACATACACTCATTTGCCACTTGTTGAGTTAGCTTTATCAGTTCTATGTATCAATAGAGTTCTTTTTATGAAAATGCAGAGGAACAGTGGAAGCAATCTAAAATCACAGATTATAAGGACCCTTAAGTGGATGAATAGTATTGGAAACCATACTCTGATGATGTTACTGATAGGTCTTATCATTGTAATGGATGCATACTTATCTCTGTGAATATGATTTTGATTTGAATTATCCTAGGACTAATCAAACTCCAAAATCATTGGAACTTGGAATTCATTAGTCTCTAGAAACTCAATTATTTTCATGGGGTTGTCTCCTCTGGATTACACATGGACTGATATAAGATGCAGCAATTAGGATAAGGAACCATCATCTTAAAAAGACCTTGCATGAACTGTGTAACAAGATTCTATCCAAAGTAGATATAGACAAATTGTGTCTTATCTCCTAACTTCACTTGCACGTCTCTACTTTGCCTTCATTCATTCCATCTCACCTGATGCCACCATGATTGGAAAAAGATGGTGTGAAAGGAGAACTAAAAACCCATGATTGGCGAAAGATGGTGTGAAAGAAGAACTAAGAAGTTTATAATAGACCTTTTTGTGGTTTAGGTAATTTTTTTAAAAAATAGTTTTTAAAATTTTTGAAAAAAATCTTGTATCTTTCGATCTTTTTCAGAAAAATTATCTTTAGACTTTCATTAAAAAATAACAATAAAGAATACTTAATATGGATCAATTAAATATTATTGATATATCGATTTAATTCTTTTCTTAAATTTGGCTTGATTTAAAATAATATTTTATTAATTAATTTAAGTCGGTAGACTAATATCATGAGGGCAAGCCTTTGAGCAACCGGTAAAGTTACTCTTTTGTGACCGAAAAGTCACATATTCGAATCATAAAAATAGTCTTTTTGTAAAATATAAAGAGAAGGTTGCGCATAATTGATATCCCTATTTACCATCGCAAAACGGAAAGATTGAGTTTGTTGTATTTGTATTGTTTAGACTAATATCATAGATTATTGTGATTTTTTTTCATACTGAATAATAAGAATTATCCCGGCATTATCGAGTTATTGTCTGCAGGACGTCCCTATAGTAACTTCCCTGCAGTAGAGTTTAACCACCAAATTCGGGATGGATCGTTGTGGTTCCTCAATGCCCAGGAAAGACTCCATGCACATGAATGAGAATTTGTTTCTGATGAGAATCAGGGCTTCAAAGAATCATCTTTCGACAATGTTTTGACAAAGATTCGACTTACAGGCATGTTACTACACATGTTTCTTAATAAAAACAAACAATCCATACACATAAACCTCCATACGTCTTTAAAATATAAATCCCTTCGATGGTTTTCCAAATTTTTTTGTCTTCATGTCGTAATGTATTGGATTACCAGATCATGCACTGGACATTATTGGCACATGATTTCATGCTTGAAAGGGACAAAAACATTCATATAAAGTGAGACTTGTGCTTGAATATTGTGTAAACTATTTCAAGGAGCCTTCATGAACCATAGGTCAAATTTTTGTTTATCAATCATTTGGATCTTGCTTCATTTTACATATTTGATTCATTAAATAACTTTTTAATAAATATTATTTACATTATATATATATATATATATATATATATATAAATAATTTAATTAAATTAACACTTATATGCTCATGAAAATCATCACGAACCAGTATAATGTTTTATTATGAAGGCGAGTTTTGGAGTAACTAGTAGGTTACTCTTTTATGATTGAAATGTCACAAGTTTGAGTAACAGAAAGTCTTTTTTTATAAAATATAAAGAGAAGGAAGCGAACAATTGATGTCTCTCGCCAACCAGCACAAAACGGAGATGTTAAATTTGGTGTGTGTGTTTAAGTGTAATGTTCTATTGTGGTCCTCATCAAAAGGTTGATCTTAATAAGATTTCCATTTCCATTATTGTCTTTCTTTCTTCAATAATAAATAAAAGATTCTTATACCCATTTTTGTGATATAATCTCTCTTTAATATATTATATTATATGTTATATACTTCCATAATCAGCTAGCCAGACATGTGTATGGTATAAAACAAAAGTTATGTTGTGTCATGTTTGATATAGAAAACTCATATCGATCGATCTCTGCAGTTGCATATGGGACTGAGACCCATCTTATCCACTATGCTTCAAGTTCTTCAACTCCATTCCAACATAACACATGCACACTTGTAGGAGGGATGACATTTTTGTCCGGATTATGCTGAAATTATTAAGTTTAACTCGAATTAATTATATTTTGAGTTAGATTCAAACTTTAGAAAAGAATTTTAGACTTTAAACCAAGTTTGGAATCGGATTATTTGAAAAAACACAACAAACTCACTTTTTCACTTGACGAAGGTCGGGTGAGAATCATCAATTGTAATTAACCTTTTATTTGCATTTTTTTTTATAAAAAAGCTGTTTCCTTGACTCAAACATGTGACTGAAGTAAATTTATCAATTGCTCAAATAATAAATATAATGCAATTGTTTCTAAGGGTTTCTATAATTTTAATTTAACATTAGGCCTAATTGAATACCATAATTAAATTTGCATAGCATAATTATTGGGTTTTTTCTACTCACAACCAAATTAAATAAATTTCTTGATTATTTTTAATTTCTGTCTAAAAAATTGTGACAAGTAATAAATGCATCCTTTATTTTTTTTTCATAATAGCCTAAATTCCGATTTCATGTCAAAGTAAAATTTTTTGTTTCATTTTTTTAATTATTGTTGTTGAATATCATATAATTTGATTATTTTTAAAAATACTAATAAATTAAATAGTTTCCTAGTTATTTTTTATTGCTATCTAAAAAATCATGACAAAATATAATTGTTGTAAATTAATTATCTTATCCTTAAATATAACAATAAACTTAAGTTAGTATATCTTAGCATAATATCATTCCAATTTAAAATTTAACTTGTATTTATCCTTTTAAAATTTAAAAATAATTATCAATTTACTTGAAATTTATATTTATCTAACCTACATTTGTAATTATTTTCAATCCTAAGTGCATTTTCAAATTAAATTATTTGCATAATTGAAATAGTGTGAATTATTATATTAAAAAATATAAATGGACCCTTATGAGCTGCCTATAAAAAACAAAGTCACTCTTTCCCTCTTATTCTCTTCTGTTCTGTTATTGCCGTTTGTCTTCCGTATCAAGAATGCTCTGCTTTTGCTCTGTCTTTCCTCTCTGTTTTGGAGATTACCAGTTCATGTAGTTTCTGAAAGTTTTCTCTTTTAGTTGTTTTAAATTCCAAGTTTCAAATTCTCTTTTCCTTCCCATTTTCTAAGGCAGTTTTAAGTTCTGAAACGAAAAATGAAAGGAAAGATTACCATAAAGAATCTGCATTCCACAAACGACTCTGCGATTTTCTTTTCCTGAACTTTCCCAGTAAACAAACACAGAGTTGATGTAAAAGATACCATCTTTTTCAGTATTTCAAGTATGTTTCTTTAGAATCCGCATATCCCTGTTTCAAAGTGTAGCTTGTCTCATTTTTGTTGATTGATGTTTATTCTTGATTCCCATTTCAGGTAATGCAATAAAGAAACATACCAAACTAAGGTTCAGTTGCGAAAAAGGCGTTTGATTGTCTCTTCCTTCCTTTAAATTTGGTTCCCGAATATGCTTCTGATTATATTCTCATAAACCAAACTTGAATTGGTGTACTGCAATTTGGCGTCAGAGCAGAGTAGGAGGAAAATGAAGAATTCAGTTTCAGAACAGAGCTTTTACATAGAGAGTGATGAAGAAGATGTAGAGAAGGAACTTAACGGAGAACGAGAAGAATATGAAACTGGGTCAGATTCAGATACTTCCTTTGCTGAGAACAGGCAACAAAGTAAGCCTGGATCTTACACGACTTCTTGGCCACAAAGTTACAGGTCATCTCCAAATCTCTCTGTTTTTTGTTTCTTTTTTCTTCTTCTTGCTATGTTCTCTGTATGCATGAAAATCCAGCTCAAAGAACTCAGCTTTCTCTGTTGATTTATGTTCTTCCAGGCAGTCCATTGATCTATACAGCAGTGTACCATCTCCAAGTGTCAACTTTTTGGGCAGTTCTCCATTATCGAGGTTGGGAAGTTCATTTCTTTCAACCTCGCTGACGAGGAGGCTCACACCAGAAGCATTACCTTCCACAGTAAAGCCTCTACTGGAGAAGGTAGAAGATGAACACCAGCCACACCACAGACGCAGTTCTCGTTCTCTTCTTCCTCCTCTTCCAAGAAAATCTTCAATAAGAAAGGATGATAAGCCCTCCAGGGTTTCACATGAACTTCCCATGTCCAGACAAAGCTCTTTCAAGCAAGCTGTGCTCAATGGTAAGTTGATTTCCAGCAGGCTGATCTGTTTATTATGATTCATTATAACATGTACATGACATAACAGAACATGTTATAGTTTTCATGATAAAAATGGGTTGTTCTAATGAATGCAGGGATGAATGTTCTATGTGGCGTTGGGATTTTATCTACTCCTTATGCTGTGAAAGAAGGAGGATGGCTTGGTCTCTTTATATTGCTTCTATTTGGAGTACTATCTTTTTACACTGGAATGCTTTTACGATACTGTCTGGAGAGTGAACCTGGACTTGAAACTTTCCCAGATATTGGTCAAGCTGCTTTTGGTAGTGCAGGAAGGATTGTCATATCAGTAAGTTTCCAATTTCGAATTAAGTCATATGAAACACAAAAGATTACCAGTAACAGTGCCATTTCTGGTTTTTGTTTTTTTCTTGTTGCAGATCATACTGTATGTGGAGTTATATGTAAGTAAAGCTTGTTCTTTTCTATGTTTCACCATTATTTGGACAGAGAAGGTTCTAAATTTATTCAGCTATGGAACTAATTTACACATTTTCTTCACCTGCAGGCCAGTTGTGTTGAGTATATTATTCTGGAGAGTGATAACTTATCATCAATTTTTCCAAATGCTCATATTAATATTGGTGGACTAGAGTTGGATTCGCACCACTTATTTGCTCTGTTAACAACTCTAGCTGTTATTCCAACAGTTTGGCTTCGTGATCTCAGTGTCCTCAGTTACATATCTGGTGAGTGTCTCATATCCAAAAACTAGTTTCTCACAGGATTTGCTTAATCTTTTGTACTATTTCTTCCAGCTGGTGGAGTAATTTCAACAATGGTGGTGGTCCTCTCCCTGTTTTGGGTTGGTCTGGTTGATCAAGTTGGTGTTCATAGCCAAGGGACATCGCTAAACCTTGGAACACTTCCTGTTGCTATTGGTCTCTATGGATTTTGCTATTCCGGGCATGCTGTCTTCCCGAACATTTATTCTTCCATGGCGCAACCGAGCAAATTCCCTGCAGTTCTCTTGACATGGTAAGTGGGAATCGCCGTTATCACTTTCCATTATCATGGAAAATCAGAGGTTTTACCAAATCTTCACTGGACTTTGCAGCTTTGGTATTTGCACTCTAATGTATGCTGGAGTTGCTTTTATGGGGTATAATATGTTTGGAGAATCAATCCAATCTCAGTACACTCTCAATTTGCCCCAAAATCTTGTCGCCTCAAAGATTGCTGTGTGGATGACTGTATGATCTTTAACTTTTCTTAGTTCTAATGTTTATGATAATTCTTAAAGAACTATAATATTCTGATTAAAATGTATGTTTTTGCAGGTCATCAACCCATTTACCAAATATCCTTTTAAGAAATTATTGTTCAAACTTTAGAAAAATCAAAGTTATAATTTTTCTGCTTTTAACACTTGAACTATAAAGAAGACTAGTTCTCCTTAATCTAAAGCACATATGCTATAACCATTTCTCCTGTGGCAATGAGTCTGGAGGAGTTGTTACCTTCAAACCATGTGAAGTCTCATCTTTATGCTATCTGCATTAGGACAGTCCTTGTGATCTCCACCTTGGTTGTTGGTCTTGCAATCCCGTTTTTTGGTTCGTTCAGATTTTACTAAATCTGCCTCTTGAAATATGCTTCTGTGAAGCAATACAGGATTAGTCTTTTACTTCCAGATTGTAGTTCCATTGCTTAAACAGAACTTTCATTTTTTTGTCTCAGGTCTGGTGTTGTCATTGATAGGATCTCTGCTTACAATGCTTGTGGTAAACTTTCTGCTACCATTTTCAACAATGAAGCTTAGCCAAAAATCATATTTGTTCATAAATTTTCTGCAGAATATCAGAGTAGGTATTGAACTTACTAGTAATAATACCTATTACAGACCTTGATACTTCCATGTGCTTGCTTCTTGAGCATATTGAGGAGAAAAGTAACTCCATTTCAGGTATTGCAACCAAATCAATACCCTTCTTTTCCTTTCAATTTCTCTTTTTTTTTTCCTGATTTTGTTGTTTCTTTTTGAAGGTTGCATTTTGCATTGCAATTATTGCAGTAGGGGGTGTATCATCAGCAGTTGGAACCTATTCAGCCCTGTCCAGAATTTTTCAACAGTTGAGCAAATGAAAGTTCTTTTTATTCCTGGTTGATATCAGAATTTTCTTTGAATTGGTAGATTGGAGACAATTTTATTCCTCTGTAATACCCATGTCAGAGTCCTGATTTCAGAGTTTGCAATTTCATTATGAAAAGTTAAAAAAGAGGAAAAAAAAAAACAGAGGACATTCCCTATACTTTTGACAGATATTATCAAATTCCCTATCTGTCAGCTATATGAATACAAAATTTATTGTTTATAATTGCACTTCCTCCGGATTAAATCTATGAAATAATTTTCAGAAAGGTGCAATTCTCCTCGTAAATTACATTTTAGTCAGGAAATGCAGAGTACATCTGTTTTCCGAGCATTGTGCACTTGAAACTATCAAAACTATGCTTTAAGAATCAGGAAACAACTAAGCTTTCATGGCGTCCGTATACTTCATTGCACTTCTACGACACAACAAAACAAATAAAAAAATACATT
>JANIMX020000111.1:687185-698826 GCA_024582655.2 Erythroxylum kunthianum
CTCATTAATATCCCTAATATAGAGTGGTGTTGATGTTCTTAATCATACATGGTTGAGCAAGTCAACTAAAGCGACCAAAAACACATGTTAACGTGCCGCACGTGTGCACATTTTCTTACGATAGTTATTACAATAATAACGACAACAATAATAATAATAAACTTAATTTTTTCATTTTACAAAAATTAGGTGAATGATATCAATTGTATACGACTTTTTCCTTGTATTTTTTACAAAGAAGCTAATTATGTGACTCGAATTTATAATCTTTAAGTCACAAATAAGTAAACTTATCGGTTGCTCTAAGGTTCGCCTTCAATTTATGTATTTAAATACTAGGCTTATTGTATTTATGTAAAATAAATAAATATTTCTTATAATTTAAGGATTTTTAAAATAAATAAATATTTCTTATAATTTAAGAAATTTTTCTTAATTTTTAATTTTTTCAAAATATATTGTTTTAATTTTCTTAGAAGAATACAATTTCTTAAATTTCGATTAAAAGGTAACAACATGATAGTATCAATCAAATACTTCTTGCATAACAATTTAATCCAGTTCTTGAAATTGAACCAAACTAATTAAATCTAACACAAGATTAATGATTTATTATAATTATTTGAATTATTAATTTATATTGAATTTAATTTATTCGAGTTGGATTTAAGAGTTAAGTTAGATTACCATATTAGTAATATTTGATTAGTCTATATTTGATATATTATATTTTTTATTTTTTAACTAAAATCTATGGGAAGGTATTTTTTAGAAAATAAAAAATAAATAGAGTTTTTTTCACAAATTTTCTAAAATTTTTGAACTAGAAAGAG
The DNA here is from genome assembly GCA_024582655.2 of Erythroxylum kunthianum. Taxonomy (NCBI): domain Eukaryota; kingdom Viridiplantae; phylum Streptophyta; class Magnoliopsida; order Malpighiales; family Erythroxylaceae; genus Erythroxylum; species Erythroxylum kunthianum. The sequence continues at coordinate 688,019 of JANIMX020000111.1, forward strand.
CGGTTTATGTGTTTTACTTTCATTTATTTTGGCACCTCTTCAAATCAACTAAGTATCTATTCCCTCATTTTATTTTAATTAATATTAATTAAATTTACAATTATTTTTTAATTAAATCACTTAATGAAATATTATATATATAATATTTCTTAAACTATGTGATCCACTTAAATTATTTACTAGTTAATAAATTTATAATTAAATGACATACTTGATTTAAGTAATATTTATAAATTTTAATGTGTCTTGACTTTTAACTAATTATCCCCTTTAAGATTAATGTGAGATTTACGTTTTCGATCTCTTAAATTGAAATACTCTTATTCTACTCTTTCTTTATTTTTTAGGTCAAATATGTATATGACTTCGAGTTCTAAAACTTATTATTTATTTGGAATATGATATATGACTTTAAATTATTAATTCATTACATAATTGATTTAAAATGTACAATTAATAAGCTATTATATATTTTCAAATTCTTATTGAATGTTTACGTAAATTCTTGGATATAATATATAAACTATTATATATTTTCTCCTGGATCATTGGTGGTTGCTAATTATTTTTTGTTAAAATAAATGATTTTTTTGAAGAATATGCCAAACATATTAAAATAGAAGAAATAAGAGAGACACAAAATAATGTGGCATATAAGTTATAATATTAATTTAAAAATTAATATAAATTTGATGTTGAAATTGCATAAATCTTTAATTTTATTGGTCCAAAACAATAAGTGCACAAATAATCAATGTTTTAAAAACTGGACCGAAAATTAAACAAGTAAGACAATAGGTTTAAGGTTTAGAAGGTTCAACCAGAATTAGACCGTCTTAAAACCGGTTAAAAATCGAATAATTTGAAGTTTAATTGAAAAATATTGTTAAATGAAAATTAATTGATTTAGTTTAGTTTATAAGAATTTATTAATTTACGAAACTTGACGATTAATTAATAAACTGATTAATTTTTAACAATTAGAGTAATTAAAGTAAATCAAACCATAAACCAAAAAACTTTCATTAATTCTTATTTTGAAAAAAGGTTTATATACAAGAATAATCTTATAAGCTAATATCTTAAAATTTTTATTGAAATACCATATTTTTATATTAAAAATTAAAAATACAGATATCATTATCTGATTTAATTGTGTGATTTTGACAATTATTTATTTTTAGCCTTATTAAATATTAATTCTTATAAATTTCATGTGTGAGATATTCATTTCCAAACACAATTTATATACAACAAAAATTTCACAATTTAATGTCTTAAAGTTTTATTAACGAAGTATGATGTTTTAATCACATATAAAATACTCATTTACAATAAAAAATAAAAAATATCAAATTTAAAAATTTCCTTCATTTCTATTAATTTTATGATATGTTGTGTTTATTAATTAAATTTATTATATATATATGAATTAAAAAATACATAATTTATTTATATAGTTAAAGGCATCAACTTTAAGTAATTTTATCCTTAAATTTGTCCCATTTTAATGTAAAATAATGTATTTAACAAAACATTAAACTTATTTAATTAGATAATCATCCTCGTAATTTAAAATTTTCTGATATATTATATTTATTCACACTTTCATATTTATATGAGTCATTTAAAAATAACTTATTTATTAATTAGGAGTAAAGTTGCGTGCTATTATTAGACATTTTCAAATTCTAAGGTTACGTAATACCAAACTTTACGTAACTGTATATCACGTGAGAGATATATCAAAATGATAAATAATTTATCTGTGGACTTAATTTTTTGGATTGAATGATTTTTTAATAGAAAGCGACTGAACATAAGTTTTGGAAATAATAAAATATTCTATTTTTAATCTTTAACAAAAATAATTTGATATTCAAATATTTGTTAAATTAATATTTTTATTAAGTAAATATGTATAAATTTTATTATTTAATAAATTAAAAATAAAGAATGAATCTCGTGAAAGTGTTGACTTTGAAGTGCCAAAGCACAACAGAGCATGTCTTAAGACTTAAGAGCCGGCAATCATTGGCAACGTCGCTGTTAACGTATTAATTGTTGACCTGCAACAACCCCCACATTGTCTCAACTCATCCTTTCCCAGATTTTAGATGAGTGGTTTGGTGAAGGGAATGGCTTTTACAACGGAATCACATCTCTCTTTAGCATAAAGAATCAATCTTTTTTCAGCAACTTTCATGTGAGAGAGCAAAGTTGGAGTCTTTTTCAGTTCATTCGAGTGCTTTTGAGCTTAAATAGATGAGTTTGAAGAAGCTGCGAATCTGCTGTTCGTGCACAATGCTTATATGGGTCATTGTTGCTTTGAGTTTACAAAGACAGTTGGTTCGTTGCCAAGATTTAGGTGATTATGAGGGAATTGATAACCCCACACTTCGTCCATTCGTAACACAGCTTGCCTATAGCAGGTTATCGAATCTGACTGCTGTTCTTAGCAGAGATGTTATTGGAAAACGCTCCAGGTTCTGCGTCAAGAACCCGTAAGTTATCTGTTCCAGAAACTACTACTTTTAAGTTTTTTTAGGCTCAGAATTAGGCATATCTCTGTGTGGAATTGTGGGATTTCTAATGTCAAAAGAGGGAATTTGGTCTCATTGCTTTGTGAACTTTTTTTGTTTAGGTTATTCAATTTGAAATTTTGATTCGGACCCTTCTATATAGTTTGCTTCTCCATCTGTTTTGATCAATAACATTTAGAATGAAGTTAAAAGTTCTTTTTTTTTTTTAAGGGAAGCTGATTGGAACCAAGCATTCAACTTTTCTTCCAATACGGATTTCTTGGCTAAATGCGTTATGAAGACTGAAGGTATTTGTATTACTTGAGTAACAACTAAAAGATAATTCTGTTTAGCTTAATTTGTGAGAGTTGAGGACATAGAGAGAAGTGCTTATGTTCTTAACACCAAAATTTTTCTTATTTAGATTCCAGGAAGCATTTATAACTTCTAGGATAATAAGAAGAATACACAGGGACAACTTAGAACTTTAGGATATTAAGAAGAATACAGGGATAGCTTAAGAGAATCTCAGTGAAGCAAGTTTTGTTGGGTATTGAGAGATTGAGATTGCTATTATGGCATTGAGACTTTGTTACATAAAGCTTTCATCGTTAGTAAATAGTTGAAGGTTGAAACATTCAGCACAGGTCCTATCATCTATTAATTATCTGCTAATTGAATGATATGGCAGAAAGACATAACTAGTAAGTCTGAAAACTTTTGACAAAACTATGCAGAATGTATTATCTTCTACCTTTTTTTTTCCCTTCAATTTATTGGTTTATTATACTCTATCAACGAATACTCATTTGGTTAATTTGATCTGTTCAACAGGACAACTTTCTAGGCACTTGTGTACAGTGGCAGAGTTGAAATTCTACTTCAATAGTTTCTTTGAATCATCAAACAAAGATAATTATTTGAAACCCAACATAAACTGTAATTTAAGCTCTTGGGTTTCTGGCTGTGAGCCAGGATGGACTTGCAGGATCAGTCGAGATCAGCCTGTTGACCTTCAAAACTCACGGGATATCCCTTCAAGGACTCTTAACTGTCAGACATGTTGTGAGGGTTTCTTCTGTCCTCATGGTCTCACATGCATGATACGTAAGTATTTCTGAAGAAGAATTGAAGCTAAAATCGTTGTAATGTTCATTCCTTGTTGGGACTACAACTTGAGCTGCAAATGTATACATACATATGTTTCATGTCATAGTAGATATGTACCTAAAATGTCCTGTTTGTTACCCTTTTAAATGGAAAATAATCTAATTCTGTCACAAATATTGGGCTGTTTTGGCTTGCTCCTCTGCAGGTTTATGTCTTCTAGGAATCAAGTGTTACCTAATTGGTGCCCTTATACATGTGCATTTTTTGTTAGTTTCTGATATTTTCTACTTCTTGGAATTTTCTTTCAGCTTGCCCGTTGGGTTCATTCTGTCCCATCGCAAAACTCAATAGGACAACTGGTCTATGTGAACCGTAAGTTAGGATTCTAGCTCTCAGGTTGTTCCTATATGCAATCACAATGGTCAATAATATACACGAATGTATGTCTCTGCAGATACAATTATCAACTACCTCCAGGACAACCGAATCATACTTGTGGAGGAGCAAACTTATGGGCTGATGTTGTTACTAGTAGTGAGATATTCTGTCCAGCAGGATCATACTGCCCATCTACAGTACAGAAAAATGAATGTAGTAGTGGGTATTTATTTTATCCCAAAGACTTACATATCCAACCTACTGTTTTGCTGATTGGAATTTGTTCTCATGTATGTGCATGAAGTGAATTGTTCAAATAATAACTAGTTGACAACTCCACACGATCCTGACAGCCTTTGACATTCATTTTTACTGATGTTGGACTTAATCTTTGGATTTTTCAGACACTATTGCAGAATGGGTTCTACTTCTGAGAAACGTAAGTGTTCTCTTTTCTGTTCCTGCTTTTCTGGGTGTCAACGAAGTTATTTATATTGATATTTTAGCAATTTAAGTGATCATGCAAACCTTGAGTGCTACGTGCCTGTGTATTTTGTATAAAATCATATTTAGTATCCTTTACTTGCAGTCAACGCTGTTTTCTTTCAACCGGTTTCAAAATTTATATTTTTTGTGGATCTATCGAAAATAGTCTCTCTATTAGGTACGAGTAAGACTGTATTTTTAGACTTCTTCAGACCTCACATCTTAATGGAATTCCTACTAGAACATTGTTGTTGTTACTTGCAGTCAACTTTGTTCCAACTCCACATGATTGTCTTTGACTTTTTGCTGCTTGCCTTTCAGGATGCTTCAGGTTGACTTCATGTGATACAAACTCTTCAAATCAAAATATTCATGCATATGGACTTATGCTTATCGTAAGTTGCTATCTTTACATTTTCTTCAGATAGTTTAGCTTCACTTCTCAGGGGACTTCTTCAATTGTTTATTTGGGTAAACTATGCCAACTTCTTAGATCAGGAGCTTATTTGATTCATGTTCTGTATTGAGTCTTGCATAATTGTGACATGTATTTTCTATATCATCTCTCTGTACTAGATTCTATTAGAGAAATTGAGTTTTTAAGGAAACCTGTAATTCTTCTCAAATAAGTTTACAATACAAGAAACAGCTAGCTGATTGCTATAAGTTCCACTACTTTGCATATCCAGGCTGCTACAAGTACTCTGCTGCTCATCATATACAACTGTTCTGATCAAGTTATCACCACTCGAGAAAGGAGACTGGCCAAATCAAGGGAAGCAGCAGCAAGAAGTGCAAGAGTAAAAGCAAAAGCACAACAAAGGTGGAAAGCTGCAAAAAATGCTGCAAAGAAGCCTGCAAGTGGCTTCCAAGCTCCTTTCTCAAAGAGATTTTCTATTAAGAAATCTCCTCCACCCCCTGAGCAACTTAGGATTTTGAATCAAGCTAAGTCAGATGCAGATGAAGACTTATATCCACCCATCGAATTGAACTCTTTATCCACATCCATGTCGTCATCAGTAGAACCAAATGGAAAGAAGGAACCAAGTGACCTGATGAAGATGATGCATGAAATTGAAGATGATCTTGATGTTTATGAGGGTCCGAGTATTGATATTGCAGGTCCAACAATTAAAGGAAATACAGGAAAAGAGTTGAATACTAATAGCCAAATTTTTAGATATGCTTATTCTCAACTCGAGAAAGAGAAAGCTATACAGAAAGAAAACAAAAACCTTACTTTCTCTGGAGTGATTTCAATGGCTACTAATACTGAATTGAAGAAAAGGCCTCTTATAGAGATTGCATTCAAAGACCTAACGCTTACCTTAAAGACCAAAAATAAGCATTTATTGAGGTGTGTAACAGGAAATTTAAAACCTGGTCGTATTACTGCTGTCATGGGTCCATCAGGAGCTGGAAAGACAAGCTTTCTATCAGCTCTTGCAGGAAAAGCCATATCATGCAAGATGACTGGCCTGGTTCTTATAAATGGAAAAAAGGAATCTATCCACTCGTATAAGAAAATTATTGGCTTTGTTCCACAAGATGATATTGTGCATGGAAATTTGACCGTGGAAGAGAATCTATGGTTCAGTGCACATTGCAGGTATGTATGATTGGAAGTTATTATGATCTTTCAGCATCCATTCCTCTGTAGTTAAAGAACAATCACCTTTTTTTGCCTTAAGAAATATGTTCATGTTTTTCTTGGTGTAGATTACCACTTACTCACAAGCATTTAAGAGCTACTATGTAGTCAAATGGAACGATGATTGTTCTTCCTGCTTTAACATGCCTTTAAGAGCTAAAAATTCGTTTTGAATTCAATTTCCGGGATTCAGATAAAAAATATAATTGTGTTGGAGTGTGTTCTGCAAATTTTGGATCTCAAAAATAAGCCGGCACACTCATTTGACCCTGAAGATATAGAAGCTTTCATCTAAATACCAGCCAACTCTTTGTTGATTCCATATACTGTCATGGTAAGAGAAACATAGATACTAGGAAGTCAAAAGTTAAATCTAACGAGTAGCATAATATGTTTCTCCTTTTTTCTGCCTTCTCTTTACCTTCTCATGCATAATGATGCATCCATAATCATTTTGTATTAGTTGCCTCTGCGGTTATCATAACATATGCATGATGTTTGCAGATTATCTTCTGAATTGACCAAAGCAGATAAAGTTCTAATTGTTGAAAGAGTTATAGAATCTTTGGGGCTGCAAACAGTACGGAATTCACTGGTTGGAACCGTTGAAAAGCGAGGAATTTCTGGCGGCCAGAGAAAGCGAGTAAATGTTGGACTGGAAATGGTTATGGAGCCTTCTCTTCTGATTTTGGATGAACCCACTTCTGGTCTGGATAGTGCATCTTCTCAGCTACTTCTTAGAGCACTTCGGCGCGAAGCTCTTGAAGGGGTTAATATCTGCATGGTTGTTCACCAACCAAGGTAACTCTTACTATACCAGTCTGCATTCTTTTGGAGATCTCACATTGTTTGAGGTTGGAACTTGCGTAGATCTTGTGGTAAGAAGGTGGTGATTTCCATCTTAATGAGTAAAAATTTAGTAGCCGTTGCTTCTGTCTTAGTGGCAAATCATGCAGATGGGATGAAGGTAAAGCAAATACACAATGGATATCTGTCATCTTGAAAATAGTTAGTTTTGTTATGTCTCTTTCATTAAATAGTAAGATAGTGTGTGGATAACGATCCAACATCTCCTTAGGTACAAATTCTTATTCATGACTTCTCTCATGCATTATGATTGTGGCCTTATTGAATCAAAAATAACAAATTGCCAAGCAAAATCAAATGATTTTATTGGAGTAGAATAGAAAGTCGTATGTTCAGAAAAGTGACTCATGAAATTATCCTCTCGATATGAATGCTGCATGTTCTTACTACTCCATCCATGTATAAACAATAGCCAGTTGGAATAGGATTTGTTCACAATGCCCCCTTAAAAACTCATGTTTAATATCTAAAATGCTGCTTTGGTTATGGTTGCTTCTACTTTTATTTTCTCACCAAGTAATTTTTAGAACTTTTTTACAGCTATACCTTGTTCAAGATGTTTGATGACTTAGTACTTCTGGCAAAAGGAGGCTTTGTTGTATATCATGGTTCTGTGAAGAAAGTTGAAGAGTACTTCTCTAGCCTTGGGATTAATGTCCCAGAGCGAGTTAATCCTCCTGACCACTTCATTGACATTCTAGAGGGTATTGTGATGCCAAGTGCAAGTGCAGGTGTGATTTACAGGGAACTTCCTCTTAGATGGATGATCCATAATGGATACCCGGTGCCACCAGACATGCAGCACAGTGTTGCTGCACTTGGTATTGCCCCAGGGGCTATACATCCAGCACATGGGACAAGTTCTGAAGGCAATGAAATGGAGGATAGGTCTTTTGCAGGGGAATTATGGCAAGATATGAAGAGCAATGTGGAGTTACAACGGGACAAGATACGACATAACTTCCTAAAGTCTAGGGAATTATCGCACCGGAGAACTCCAGGTGTATTTCAACAATATAGATATTATCTTGGCAGGTACATTGTTACTAGTCTTTCTATAAATGGATCCGTACCCTGAAGATATTTCATTTTAGAAAGTGGTAAAGAAATGTGTTGTTCAATTTGAACATTTATGAAGCATTTTCAATTTGTCACTTATGTCTTGATTAAGTTCTTTGTGTAGTACATAACACTTAAATGAGCATTTACTGATTATTATCCAATCTACTGACAGTTTTATAAGTGCGATATTGTTAAGGTTTCTGGTTTTTGTATATTAAACTAAGAACATTTGGTTGAAGATAGCATAAAAGCATGACACTCTATGCAAATCTATCACTCTAATTATTGATGCTCTGTTTTTCAGGATCAGTAAACAACGTCTGAGGGAAGCTAAAACACAAGCAACAGATTACCTCATCTTATTGCTTGCTGGAGCTTGTCTAGGATCACTTGCAAAAGTGGATGATCAATCTTTTGGGGCAGCTGGTTATACATATACCATCATTGCTGTTTGTAAGTATGGCAACTTCAGTTGACCAATCTGCAAGTTTGTTTGTACTTGATATTTTTTTACTTCTATCTGCAACTAAAAAATTAAACTTACTAGACAATTTTGATGGCATAAGAGCTCTTGAATTATCTATTGAACACCTAGTTGCTTTTCTGTGGCATTTTAATGCACCAGTTCCTCACCCATCTTCTTTTCTGATTTCAGCTCTCCTATGCAAAATAGCAGCTTTGAGATCATTTTCTCTTGAGAAGTTACAGTATTGGAGAGAAAGTACTTCTGGCATGAGCAGCTTGGCTTACTTTCTAGCCAAGGATACTGTTGACCACTTCAATACTGTGGTCAAGCCTGTGGTGTATCTTTCTATGTTCTATTTCTTCACAAATCCAAGATCTTCCTTTGCAGATAACTACACAGTCTTGCTTTGCCTTGTCTACTGTGTAACTGGTATAGCCTATGTGTTAGCCATTTTCTTTGAACCAGGTTCAGCTCAGCTGGTGAGTGATGGTGCTACATAATGGAAACTGAAAAAGAGCTTGTAGGTCATTTACATTTTCTGATATGTTTCCTTCCTTGCAGTGGTCAGTTCTTCTTCCAGTAGTTTTGACTCTCATTGCCACCAGACCGAAAGATAATAAAGCCGTAAAGTATATAGCATACTTCGGCTATTCCAGATGGGCCTTGGAAGCATTTGTGATAGCAAATGCTGAGAGGTATGATAATTAACCTTTCTGTATATAGTTTACGGCAATAGAAAGAACGAAGAATGCGGTTAGGGAAATAAGCTTCATGACAGGTCTTTCAATAGTTTCTCATTCAACAAGGCCTTTGCGCCTTTTGTTGTTTTTGTTTGTCACAGGTACTATGGAGTGTGGCTTATTACTCGTTGTGGTTCACTTTGGAAATTTGGCTATAATCTTCATCAATGGGGTCTTTGTATATTCGTTCTAATCCTCATCGGAGTAATTAGTCGTGTCATAGCTTTCATTGGTATGCATACCTTTAAAAGGAAGTGAGTTTCACTCTCAAAGTATGATATTCAGGCATTATACTTGCTGTACAAAATCAAGACTTCTTACACTGTAAGCTCTGTTCAAAAGATGAGTCGGGTTGGATTGGTGACACCCTTCGAAATATGTATAGTTTCAGAGCTACTCAGCTGACGAGTCTACTATAGTTAGATCTCTATAATGCAAGTGACAATGTAATTGAATTTTGAAATTTTTTGTAGAATATTCAGAGACTTGAATGAGGCATCCTCACTAACTTATTTCCTAGGTTACTGCTGTTTTTCCTTTATATGGCACTGTAAGACACTTAATGACAGATATAAGCATATTGAACAACCACAGATACATGCAAATTTCACTGAACATGAATAAGGTATTAAGCCAGTAACATGGACTTGAAATGCATCTTTAGAAGTTTGATACGTTACAAGAGAAGAGAATTGATATTTTAAAAAGGAGAGGAAATGATACACACAGAAAAGTTATAAAGAGTTAGATGTCTCACTTTATGGATCCTTTCTTGGACAAACAGGTCCAACAATCAAATTGCTGCCAGAACAGTTGGCTTGCTCACTTGAGATTCAGCATATTGGACTTTCAGGTTCTCAAAAAATGCTTCTGACTAAGCCAATAAAGATTGTGCAAGCATATCTAAGTTCCAATTAATAGAAATGACTTGGTGACCAAAAGCTTGTGATATTATTATGTGGATGCTCATTTCCAAACAATGTCTCCCAAAAATTGCAGAGCTGGAACGCCTCTGATTTCAACATCAACTAATGGAGCCTGGATCAATATCAATCTGGAGAGTTCTGGGTCACTACGAACCATGTCAAGGGCACGCATCTGATCCTGAGATATGTATATAGATATATAATACAACAGAAAAATAAACTTATGTTCGTGAGAATCAAATGCCAAATGTTCCTTCTTTCTATGCAACAATGTACATTGGCACAAGCAATGAAAAGAAAGTCTGACTACAAATACCTTTCTTTTGGTAGTGCAAAACTTGCAGTCAGAGACAGAAGCAGGAAGAATCTGATTAACAATAAGCCTCTTAACAGGAACATTCTCCTTCTTCAAGGAAGCATGCAACCTTGATGACTCACTGATTGCCATTACCTTAGATTAAATTGCCAAGTTGCAATGAATTGTAAGAAAATTCAACTAGACGGGTTTGATATACTCCAAAGCAAAATAAATACATTTCATTTCGATGTTCCAATTAGACTTGAGTTTTCACTCGACACGTTTCTCCAATTTTTGAGGAA
>JANIMX020000111.1:704267-714745 GCA_024582655.2 Erythroxylum kunthianum
TTTGAGCCGTAAATCGACCGATGTGCTCCATTGTTGATTTGTCATCCTCGCTCGAGAAGGTGGTAAAATCCGAAGTTATGCAGAACTAACTTTTCCTGCAATGGTGTCCTTTTGAACTCCTGAGGCAACAGAACCATGCACACCATTGCTTGATTTCCGATGTCGAGAAGCACCACTGGAACTTCTACTCACAGTCACGGATCCAGTGGTTGAGCTCCTTGCATCTTCCCTACATGAAGAACCAACCGTCCTTGCATGGTCACTGGAACAAGATTGGCTGTTGTTCTGAGATTGACTAGAGCTGCTGCTCCTTTCCTCCTTGATTGGAGTGAGAGGTGGATCTGAAGTTCCAGTCCCAGTTAACATTCTAGAATTTGGATCCTTGGAATTACCACCAAATACAGTACTCATTGATTTCATTGTGCCAGGTAGAGATGACTTCGCAACATTTTCCCCAGCTGCAAGCTTAACTTGAGAACTTTTAGATGATGAAGCTTGAATCATAGAGCTTCTGATTCCAACTTCAACAGATGCTCCAGATCTCCTGTTCCCTACATGAGATATTTCAGATGGGGCTGGTTTGGTGGGCCATGTAACACCACGACCTGATCCAGTTTTTGCATCATTCATATTCATCTCAGCTTCAACACGTTTCTTCCATGTGTCAACTAAACTCCTAGCTTTCTTTTGAATTTCAGAATTTTTATGGGATCGCAAATGATTCACAGATTTACCCACATAACAACTCTGTAGTGCATGAAGATTTACTGGTAGCTTGTCCAATGCTCGAAGTAGTGCTAGAAGAAACTCCTCAACAGACTTGTCACTTTCTTTAGGACTGGAACCATCACCAACTTTCCCTTTGTGTACTTCTTGCAACCATTCATCCAAAACAGGTAAACCCCGGAGCTGCACAAACCGCTCAAGGCAATCAAATCTATCTGTAACTGCTATTACATCAACAAGCATTATTCGTCCAGCCACATCTAATTTTTTGTCAGTGCCGTCATGTTGCATAAGTTGTACTAATTTCTCAACCCCTTCAAAATCAACAAGACCTCCTTTATCAGTTATCTTTGCAATCTCGGACTTCAACGCAGGCTCAGTCCGGCTTTGACCAAAATCTCCATCCTCTGCTTTACAGAAGCGCTCCCGTTTAGCAGGCTCAGAAACCTGATCACTACGTTCCCTCTTCTTCACCTTAACATGAGATGAGAATGATGTAGTGTTTTGAGCACTGTCTGAATTAGGTTTTAACTGAGCTGTAGATGTTGGACCATTCAAGGGTTTTGGGGAACGGCCTCCCGACTGCACTGCCCCATGCATCTCTATTCTTGTCTTGTCTAATAACTTGTCTACTTCTTCTTGTCGTTCCTGTATCAAAAACTTATTACAGATCAAATCAAAATAATAATGAATTACAAGAATATGATAAAGTAAATAAAACATATAGCACTTACATTAATATAATCTTTATCAGTTAACCACCATAAGCATGAGTTCTCAATATCATAAACTCTTCTGCACACAAATGAGGATATCCCTGAAGGAAGTTCAACACCCTTACGAAGGAATGCAACTTTGCATGGATGGAGTAATGATGCAGCAGGAATTTCATCCTTATGAAACGAGTAAAAGATTTCGTTAGGTGCAGCTTCTAGTAAGGCACCTTTTCCAAGCTTAACGTCAGAAGGTCGGTAAAGCCAATTGACCGCTAAACGAAGACTTTCTTCCTTTCCTGTAATCAGCTTCCGAACTATTCCAATGAAAGGTGGGGAATCCTGGGGAGGCTTGAAAAGTGCACAATCACCAACACGAATCTTGCGTCCATCCTATAGTGATGGAAAATATTTTAAGTATATCAGGATGGGGGAGATATAGATTACTTAGACTGCAAGCTAAAGAGTGCAAGAAACATTCAGAAAACAAGTTATACAATTCAAATAATCAACTATGAATAAACTAGATTACAGTTAGCAACGTAAAATGCCACGAGACTTCTCAAAAAAACTGTAGATCAAAAAAGTATATATGCACCTTTAGCAAATGTAATCACCAAAGAGCATGTCCTAAACTCCTAGTAACAGATGGAGCTTTGGAATTTAAAAAGTTGTTGTCAGTAACTAACGATAGTCCTTAGACTACAAGAAAGAAATGAGAGAAGTAATTAAGGCACACAATGACAAAGCAGAATACAGTAACAATTAGGCGAGAAACAAAAATAATAAATCAACTTAAACAATGAGAAACTGCTGCTAGAAGCAGCCACTTTAGAAAGAAAAAGGTAACACCTTGGTTTGAAATTACGTCCTAATATAACGGGAAAAAAAAGAGGGAAGAGAAACTTCATACCAAGGTGATACAACCAATCAAACATCAAGTTTAAAAGGACAACCAAGGATAAAAACATGAAAGTGAAGACCCCGAAAGATAACAACTCAGAAAGAGGCACAGGAAACCGTTTGTCTAACAATTTGATCGAAAGCAAAATTGATTGAGGGGATAAATTGAAGAATACGTATAAAATAATTTCCAAGAAGCTCAATACAGGAACAATAAATGTACCAACAGAATATGAGAAGAATCCAAATAGCCATTAATGTGGAACAAAAAAACCTTATAAGCTACACATAATAAACCCCAAACATGCATTCAAAACAGAGACGACAATGGTAATTGGGTATGCATAAACACAAAAAATTCGAAGAATTGAATCCAGAAATAAAGGGAAAAGGAAAGGATATTATCAAATGAAGAACAGCAAACGATCATCTCAGATAAGAAGACAAAAGGACCAATTCGAATAACAAATGAAAGCAAAACGAGAAATTGAAACGCAAATACCTCACCTTGAAAACATGGGAAAGCTTCGACCAACCCAAAACGTAAAGAGTGAGAATAAAATACAATGTTGAATTAAACAAACTTTAAATACATAAATACCAAAAGTCAATGGTCAAACCACCACACGCGATTATCCAAAAAGCAAGCGATCAAACCCAGTAACTAGAAAGCATAATCACAAATCAGCTCATCAAAAGTTGTCAAAGAAAGGACACAAGATCACAAGAACCCGAACAAAACAACATCCAATTGCCCAGTCAAATTTGACAGGTAAAACATAAAGCCAGAAAAAGCACAACAAAACAAAGACCAAGAAAGGGTAAAAGTTATACTTTGAGGAGAAATTCAGAAGACAATGAAGAAGAAAAAGAAGAAAAATCTGCGGCAACAGCTACAGTCGTCGAGGAGTTTAGAACCGGCAACATGTGCCGCCGCCGATTCCACTTCTCACCACCGCCGAGGCGACCACCGAACCCAAAAAGAATAGCAATTCCCTTCCATCTTTCTTCCTTCTAAAACTCAACAACATATCAACCACGCTTCTTTCATCACTTAACATAACCATCAATCCCAATCCAATTTAATCTCAAATCGAGACAAACCCTATAACGACCCTCAACCACATGGCCAAAAACCCTAGATCAGGAAAAAGAGCGGCAATTAAGAAATTGGTAAGGGTAAAAACATCAGATTAGGGAAATGATTGGATTTTTATTGATGGGTACGGGGTTGGAAGGCGGGATTTGCCTCTAAATTTTGTCAAAAAAATTTGGGTTTGTTTTTCTGCTTCTTCTTCGATTTTAAGTTTTTGGTTTCTGGCTGGGTTAGTTGCCGGCGAATCGGATCGATAGAGGGGGGGAGAAGACAGGTTTTTGTGACTGAAATAGCTAAATCGAGAGACTTGGTGCGAAGAGTTCGCTAGAGAGACAAGCGAGAAATGAGTAATTGGGGCCAAGGGATGGGAATGGTCAGTGTAAAGGGTGACGGGGAAGAACATAACGTTGTCGTTTTGAGGGTTTGATTCTCTATGAAAATGTAGGCCTATATTCCTATTGTTTTTCTTTCGCTTATTTTCTTCTCGTTAAGTTAATAAGGTGGAACATGTTGTGAATGATATTTATACATTATAATAACATTTTGATTTAGTTCTTATTTGACATTTTTTTGTTTTGAAATTGACAATTCTAAAAAATTTATCAACCCTTATTTCTTATACTAGTATTCATACCTTACTATGAAATACTCAATTTTTAATTTTATTTCTTATTTCACATATTTTCCAAAATATTTTTTGTCCAACTATTCACCTTGTCCACCACAAAATCATCTATTTTCTACTTTTATAATAAAAATAGTTCGTCCGTTAGTTTGATACAAGTAAGATGAAACATAAATAATATATAAATACATGATGCAACAAAATGTGGATAAGATTAATACTAAAAAGTTATCAAACAACTTTTGGAATTGGAGAGTGTTGAGTTTACCTATTAAATGTACTTAAGCCAAAAGTTTGAACATTAACGTTTATAACATAATACAAATTTTGAAACGTTTAAATTAAACTTCAATATTTTTAAAATGTTCATAATGGACAAAACATTTGACAGGATTAACTCTCCGTCAGTTAAATGTCATGTCAATGTTTTCATGACATAAATTTTATAAAATTAGCTCTTTCTAAATTAATCTTTCTAAATTAATCAAAAAGTAGGTCTCACTATTATACATTTCAGACAATGGATCCTATTTGTCACATGGCAATGAAACCTACTATTATACATTTTAACAATGTTTTAAAAAACTAGACCAGAAATTAAACCAGTAAGGTACGATATTAAGGTTTAAAATATTTAATCGGTTTTAGACCATTATAAAACCAGCCAATTATTGAATAAAGTTAAAAAAAATTTGAAACATGATTGAAAAATATTGTCTTTACTTATCGAATAATTTAAAGTTTAATTTAAAAAGGTATTATTAATAAAAATTAATTAATTAATTTTGTTTATAAAAAAGCTATTAATTAATAAAAATTGATCAGTTAATTAATAAATTAATTAGCTTTTAATAACAAAACTTTTAAAATAAATTAAATTGCAAAGTTAAAAACTGAACTAAAAAGTTAAGACGGTTTAAAGTTTTTACGGTTAAACTGACTGAACCAATTGAGTTTTTAATCATTGCATTTTAGATAATAAATCCTACTTGCTGCGTATTAGTAGAACCCATTTTTATTTAAAAAATGAAAATTATATATATTATTACATTAATATTAACATGATATTTAATTGATGTAAAGTTAATTCCGTTAAATTTTTCATTGGTATGTTTTAAATGTCTTGAAAACATTAGAGTTTAATTTGAACAATTTAAATTTGTTCGAGTCTATGAGGGTGTTTGGTTGAACTAATTGGGGTAGCTGATAGGCACAATCAGCTCCTGATTCAACTACTAGCTGTTTGGTAAAAGGCATCAAACAGTTTCTGATAGCTGTTCAAGCCTCAAATAGCTCCTGATTCAATAAGTTACCAAAGGTAGCTTTTCACAATCAGCTATCAACTACTAGCCATCAGTTATCAGCTCAAACAAACAGGACTATGTATTATACTATAAATGTTGAAGTTCAAATTTTGAACTTTTGAGTTTCAAACTCTCAACTTTGACGAGGGGGCCTCTCACCTTCAATTGATCCATTTCAAAGAGACTAAAAACTTGATCTTTGGTTGTACTAATTGGCCAAGTTTATTGTTTTTGTATCTTTTTGAAGGCTTTCAATTTGATGGTTGCCAAAGTTCATGTCCTACTTACATTTTTACATACCATCCGTATTGGTATAAGAGAGGTTGAGTCTAAATTTTCAAATTACATTTTGCAATGCATCTCATGTCTTGATCTCAGTCACACTAACCCCAAAATGAATAGTGTTGCAATAAGTGTTTTAAACTTAAGACATAAATATAAATTGAAGGTTGGGGAGAGTTTGTTCTACTCCATAGTTGAAAATTGATACAAGAAGCTCTTTTAGATTCGAGTCTTTGGAAGATGGTAATGATATATTTGGACTTAAGAATTCTCTGATAACAAAAAACATAAAAAGTGGCAACCAACATTCTCAGCTTCTTAGCTATGGGTCACTTTAAAGGTGTAAAGTAATACATCTTCCTCTCAAAACCTTTCCTTTTATGAAGAAAGAAACACCACAAACAAGTTATCAATGGTGATGTTGTTTAGTGAACACACAATAAATGAGTAATGGCTAAGTTAGTATCAGCATTGCTTTTAATAAAGAGCCTCCTTTTTAAGTTTGGCTGCAGAAGGAACCTTCCTGACTAAGACAAAGCAACAAGTTTTGATGCTAAAGACAAAAACATAGTCACGAGTAAAAAAGTTGAGTAGAGAACAGAGCAAGCAAGAACAAAAGGACAAGGCACGAGGCAGCTCTGAGTGGTTCATTGAACTAAGTGGAGGAAAAGAACTGTGTTTTGACTCTGCAATTTGGTAGTCTATCAGGAAGAGTAAGAACAAGTGAACAAGAACAACACACCAAGTTCAACCTCCAGATCTTGGCATTTCTAAAGCAAAACATTCCTGTTAAATTCTTGAGTTGCGTTTTATAATCCTTGTAAATTGCATTCTGTTCAGAGATTGGACATTGTGTACCAAGATTAAATGCAAAATAGGATAGAACAAGAAGACAAGAAACAAGAAGGTAACATTAACTATTGATTTTTTAAGTTCATAACAACGTTAGGTTGAACACAAACGAAAATGTAGACTACTGACCATAGAAGTTGGAGATCATTCTCAGAAAACAACTCCAAAACGATAACCTTAACCAACTTCCCATGAATCCCAAAACACAACCTTGGAGATTAAAATCCTAAACACAATTCTTGAAAGCATCGAGAGCAGAACCAGTCAACCTGCAAATCCTCCAATCATGCAACACCTGAGCACCCATGTCCTCATAAAACTTAATAGCATTCACATTCCAATCTAGCACACACCACTCCACCCTCCCATAGTCCATTTTCACAGCCTGCAAAGCCACAGCAGAAAGCAGCATCTTTCCAAAACCTTTCCTCCTATAACACTCCCTCACGAACAGATCCTCGATGTAGAACCCTGGTTTGGCTAGGAAAGTAGAGTAATTTGGGAAAAACAGCACAAACCCAGCAATCACAACACCATCAGAGCCGCTCCTGAAATTTTCAGCTTCTGGGTCGATGATAGGGTGATCAAGATAAAGTATTTGCTCAATGGGAGTGAAAATTGAGGACGGAATGATGTTGTTGGGAAGAGGGCGTTGGGAGACTTCGAGGAGGAAGACGGTGAAGGATTTAAAAGGTTGGCCATTGAAGAGAGTCGATGAGAGTGCGGCTTCCGTGGTAATGCAACGATCGGCCAGTCGTTCGAAGGCGGCCAATTGGTGGATGAGCTTGTGGATGTGGGGGACGTCTAATAGGGTTGCTAGGCGGATCCGGGAGAAAAGTGGGTGACCCACCGGAGTTGAATCGGAGTCCGGTATGCCAGTGGGTGGTGACGGTGTTGGGGCTGGTGGCGGTGGCGGAGCAGCGGCGGCCATGTCAAGTTTTTGCTGTTTTTTTAGAGAAGAAAGGAGTTCACAGAAGCTCTATGAAGGTTGTAGCCAGTTCTTATAGCAATGAGATCTTCTACTATATTCAATTAGAGGAAGATCTTATTACAAATAATTATTAATTACATAATTATTATAATCTTTTTGGTATATAACATCGTATTTGACTAATTACGCCTACATGTTCTAGTTGGTTCTATGATCTTGCTTTCTCATACATTTAACTTCCATGTTTTGGGGAAGTGGATATGGATTGGATAAGAGTGTAGAAACCAGGGTCTGCAAGCAAACGAGAAATGACATTTGGAACTTGGAAGTTATCACTTACATTCAAATAATTGGTGACCTACAAAAGGATCGATCTACTCCTATTCTCAACCAAGTTAGGATTTGATTGTACACGAATTTTGCTGGCCTCTTTGGACTCGCAAAGCCTAATTCACGCTTGCATAAGAGTGCAAAAACCTACCTGATTATGACCAATTTTCAATGCGTCTCATCTATGTAGTGTCCTGTTTTCCTCCTATGGCGGCTGAAGTCTGACACAAACCTGAAAGACAAGCCACAGCCCTCGACCTTGCACTGATATGGCTTCTCTCCTGTGTGGACTCGTATGTGCTCGGTCCTAGCCCATGCCCATTTAAACGACATGTTGCAATCTTTCCAAGGGCACTTCAATGGCCTCTTATCTTCATGAACACGTTGATGTATTAAAGCATATTTGTGGGAACTAAACCTCTTTCTACACCCTTCATAAGGGCACCGGTTGCGCTTGTGCAACGTTAACTCTGCCTTCGTATCAAAACTCATCTGGCAACCTTCAATGTCACACTTGTGAGATCTTTCCGTCATCCTCTTCTCTCTCTTTGGACGAGAATGCGAAACGTCAGAAGTTTTTCTTGCCCTCTTTGTCAGTACATTCTCCTCGGTTGATGGTTTGAAGTCGATATCAGTTCTATTTGTTGCGTCTTTCCCAGCCCTCGGTCTCAGGCCTTCACATGGACTTTTAATAAAACCATTGCAATTCAACTTGTTAGCTGTTTTCTGCTCCAGTTCACTCTTTCTTTTTCTACTCTCTCCAGACCTTGCTCCAAGGCTCACCAATGCAAAGCCCATGCTTTCCAGCTCATCAGATGAGCAAACTTCATTGTCCTTACGCATGCCTTCTCTGTCACACGATTCTTCTTCAGCTCCAGAACAATTTGCAATACCAGAACAAGGCAACCGGTTGATCCCCATAACATGGCTTGAAACAGGTTCATTCTCGCTTACTGCACTTGTAGTTGGATTTATTTCATGCACATGTTTTTCCGTAATGAATTCGCCCCTTGATTGGATTTCCTGCCGTACATTATCATCTGCAGTACAGAGGTCTAGCAGATGAAGCTTTTCTTCTACAGGGGAAGTTGTCTTATTTAGTTGTGTGTCATTGCATGAAATGCTGTTGTTTTCATTTCTCTGGCATGTAGTTTGGGGTTCTTGTGGCCTGTCGTTCGCCAAAACCATGTGATCATAGACTTCACTGTCGATGCAAGACTTTTCTGAAGACGCGCTCTCTTTCTGATCCACAGTTGGGCACATAACCTGAGAATGTAACAAGTTATCAGCACCAGAATTGTGATCATCGATTTCACTGTTAATGCTAGACTTGTCTGAAGACTTTCTCTCTCTTTGTTCTATGGTTGGACAGGTTACCTGAGGACATACCAAGTTATCAGGACCAGAAGCCTCGCCTTCCAAAGTATCTCTATGAATTACGTCCTTCTCTTTATGAACCACATTACAACTCTCATTTGTGACTCTTATAATTTCCATATCATCCTCTGCATGCATTTTCACAGCTGCAGCGACACATGAATTAGAACTTTTTCTGGACTGAGAATCTTCATTGTCAATGTTTACTCCACTAATCACACATTGCATCCTAGGACTACAGGCTATTCTGTTACAAACACTACCCACGGTATCTGTTTCCTTCTTTGACATTTCCAATGCCTGAACCTCAGACTGGTCTATATCACTTTTAACTTCTATGATAGCACTTGCTTCATGTGGCATCTTGGACACTTCACTGGAAGATAAAACAAGTTGTGTAGAACCACGTTCAGTAATACTAGTATCACTAGTGTTAACAATGGAAGATTCTCCAGCATGCTTTTCAAAGTTTTCGCTACTAGCAACTAAAACTTCTTCATTCAAGTGCTTCCTAGAGCATCCTTGAAGCTCATTAGTGGAACAATTCATTTTAACTTTAAACTTTCTTCTTGAGTATTGGAGAAGTTTTTCTTTTTTCAAACCCACACCAACTGACTTGTTCCCAGATGCTTCAACCTTGTCATCTTTTAGACTGCTATGACAACCTAGCTGATTCAACTTGGCTCTTGACCGAGACCTTCTAGACTGCCAATTGATCTTCAGGAAATCTAAGCTGGGATTTCTGTCAGAGAATACTCCTCCCAATGCCAACGCATGGTGAACTTGGTTGGATTGAAAGTTCTTTCTGACCTTTACACAGTACTGTAAGTTTATACCCAGTCTTGATGTCCAGTCCTCCCCATAGTCATTATGCTCTTGCTCACCAATTCCAAGATCTATCAAGTTCAGATCTTCCTGGGATGCACTTTCCATTGATACCTCATTACAATTGAAAGGACAATTAATGTCCTCTGCAATGGCCAATGCATTTGCCTTCATTTTCTGATAGTCTACAAGAACGAAAGGAGAAAAACATAATTATTAACTTATAGAACTTAGTAAATTACCAACGGAAAATGAGGGGTACAACACTTATGGGCTTAGTAGGGTTCAATTAAATTTTATATACCTGAATGGCAAATTAGAAGAAGGTTTGCTCCACCCTTAGATTGTAAGAGCTCCTCTATCTGTATAGCATGCTCCAGACAGAAAACTCGAGGTCTCAAAAATTTAGAAGAAGCATTCCAACCACTGGGAAATTGCAGATCCCTCTGTGGCAGAGAAACATTAGAACCAGTAGGAAGATGATCTGCAGTCACGAGGTCAGAACAAACTGATT
>JANIMX020000111.1:723890-738356 GCA_024582655.2 Erythroxylum kunthianum
TTCCATAAATCA
The DNA here is from genome assembly GCA_024582655.2 of Erythroxylum kunthianum. Lineage (NCBI taxonomy): Eukaryota > Viridiplantae > Streptophyta > Magnoliopsida > Malpighiales > Erythroxylaceae > Erythroxylum > Erythroxylum kunthianum. The sequence goes on from JANIMX020000111.1 coordinate 723,903, forward strand.
TCTCAAGTGAAGAAAGATTTCCAAAAGAAGATGGTATCTGACCAACCAAATTGTTCCTGCTGAAAGTAAGTAGCTGCAGTTTCGACAATGATCCTAGCTCTGCCGGAAGTTCACCATCAAGATAGTTGTAGCTCACATTAAGTTTCAGTAGATTAATGCAGCCAGAAATGTTAACTGGGATTTCACTACTGAACATATTGTTGCTAAAGTCCAACACTCGCAGCCTAAACAGACGGCCTATTTCTTGTGGGATACTATGGCTTAAACTGTTGTTACTCAGGTTTATGATCCTGAGAAAACTCAAGTTCCCAACATGGGGGGATAGACTGCCGACAAGTTGGCCGTTGTGTAGGTCCAGCTCGAGTACCCTCTGATGTCTAACTCCGCATATAACACCCGACCACTTGCAGAAATGGGAGGATTCATTCCAGGAGCTTAGTTTTCCAAGAGGATCGTTCGTAATTTGAGCCTTGAAAACAAGTAAGGTCTCTCTATCTGTTTCATTTCCAGCAAGTAAAGTGAAGGAAAGTGGGAGCTGAAACATTCCTAACAGGAAAAGTAAGGACAATATGCTGGAATCCATTCCTTGGATCGCCATAGTTAAGTGTATAATAGCTAATTGCCGTGGAAATGGTATAATAGCTAATTGTTGTGGAAATGATACTGATAATAAACAATACAAAACCCGTTCTCGATCTGCTTGTACCTTTCCTCAGATATTTAATATGAAAATAAATTAAAGATCAGTTTGGGGACAAGTGAATGCATACAATTTCTTTTGCAACTTTTCCAATAAATTTGACTGTTTCTTAATCATAGATCAATATTTGGGCGCTGGGCACTTGTTTTTCAAGGTTTTGTTAATTTTTATGGATATAGAGTTGTATGGTAGCTAAGAAAGTCAAAAAAAAAAAGATGAATTCTTAATGAATTTGATAACTGTAATTTTGGCTATAAGGGTATTTTGAATCTCGACATTTATAATAAAATAAAACTTGAATTCTATCACTTTGAAGTGTTCAAAGTTGAATGCTAACGTTTTCAAAACGTTGAGAATAGACTCTAAATAGATAAAATATGTGACAGGTTTAACTCTCTGTCAGTTAAATATCACGTTTATATTAATGTGATATTATTTTTATATTTTATAAAAATAAAGTCACTTTTAACTATTATATAATTATTTTTTTAATTATTCAAAAAGTGATCCCACCATCATGTTGTCACTGCTTATAAATTTCAAATGAGTCTTACCTATCCCGTGACAATAATGCCTATACTTTTATATTTGAGATAATATGGCCTATTTGTATTTTAAAAATAAAAAATAATGTCATGAGAAGTTAACCTCGTTAAATTTTTCATTTACTTAAGATTTGTTTTAAATGTTTTCAAAATATTGAGGTTTAATTTATTGTAAATGTTAAAAGTCAAAATGTATTTTGACATTGATAAGAATATTAAATGCAAAAGTGAATTTAGTTTTTACTTTTTTCTTTCTGCTTATTTTGACATTGATAAGAATATTAAATTTGGTTTTTGTAGAGTATAAATGTGTTTGGTCAGATTTCATACAGTTTAGAAATCTAAAAGGGAAAACTTCTTAAAGACATTAAAAGAGTGTGTTCACTCACAAAAAATTATTTTATGTTTTTCATTTTTCAATTTCTATTAAAAATGAAATTAATTTATTTTCATAGAAAATTTGAAAAATATGTTCATTTGTTATTATAAAAAATTGTTTTCTATTTTTAAAAACTGAAAAATGTGTTAAACGTGTTTATTTATTGTTTTTGAAAAACGTGTTTTCAGTTTAGAAAAGTACTACTTTTTAACAAAGAAAATTTTAGAAAACAATATGGTCTTCTTTTTTAAATTTCTTTTAAAATTTAAAATTAGGAAAACAATTTTAACTTAAAATCTTATAAAAGAGATTAATATGAACACAAACTTCTATTTTGTATTTTCATTAGAAATTTTTTCTTAAAAATAGTCTCAGTTTTTTAAGTTGTTAAAAGTATTCTGCTACTTTCTATGACAATGTGCAACTGAAATATGAAGACTAACGTCTTTAACACGATGAACGAATATGGTTGACTGCCTCTTCTCCCTTCTTCCTCTTAGTAAGAAAAATATATCCTCAAATCTCAGCTGGCGGCCTCGGGATCTCCTCCTGAATATTCTCTCTTGTCTTTTATCCATTAACCCTATAGTGTGATTTGCTGTCGTTTGTTGATTCTGTTAAGTCACGAGCATGCTTCTCAGACCACGATCATGGTTTCATTCATGTTTGGTGAAGCCACGATCGTGCTTTCAAAGCCACGAGCGTGGGTTCAGTAAAAGTGAAGTCACGATCGTGCTTATGAAACTACGCTCGTGGGTTTGACTATTAGATACGAAGCCATGATCGTGCTTATGAAGCCACGAGCGTAGGTTTAATACCAGCGAAGCCACGATCTTGCTTTCGATTCCACGATCGTGCTTTGAATTACACGAACGTACCTCTGTATCTGCGAGCATGCTTTCAATCACTGCGATGCCACGATCGTGGGTTTGCCCTCTATTTGCGAAACCACGATCGTGCTTATGAAACCACGATCATGGGATTTCCACGATCATGACTACTTTTCCTCTTCGTTAAGCCACGATCGTGGCTTGCCTTCCAGCAGCTACTCTAGTCTTTCTTCCCTTTTTCCTTCCTTCCATTCTCCACTTAACAATTCTTCATTCATGCACCAAAAAGAACACATTTCTCTTTACCATCACTAATATAATAAGTACCATTAAAAAATCAAACTAAACAAGCGAACACATAGTTTTTAGTATTAAAATTTGACATTAAACACCACAATTGCAGTGGATGCAACTGCATATTTACGCAAACTTTTGTAATTATCAGTCACTCTCTAGGTGGCTGAAAACAAATGTTGGATTTGTGGGATTACTTGCCAATCTAACGAGGAGTTACAGAGTCATTTACATGAAGCAGAAAATTTCGAAGAAATTAAGCTCTTGTTAGTTGAAGATAGATATTTGAAACCTTTTAGGCTAGATGATGCACTCATATACAGTTTCAATGAAGATGAGGAAGGTGAAGAAGACTATCCTGTATCAACAGGAACTTATAAGGGATTTACTAAATATTGAAGGGGTTGGTGTTGCCTTTGAGAATACTGGGGAAAATTCCACTTCTAGTTCTATCAATTACATACAAAATGAACTGAATGAATTTTCCTCTGCTTTGAATGGCCATGTAGAAATGAGAAGTACTTCGAAGATGGTGACAATCAATGGCACAGCTTCAGTGGAACATGGTGGGTTGTGGTACTGGCATACTAAGGTGGACTGACAATCGAAAAAATTCCAAATGAAAGCTTATAACTTATTGATCTGCATTTGATTGCTTATATTTCAACAATCTCAAGTGTGATTTTATGGAAACTTATTGTTATAAATATATATGCTGGTTGGAGTATGAATGTAGAAATCATGTGTAATCTCACAATACTTTTAATAGAGTTGAAAGTTCAAACTTTCATTTTACTAATCAATTTTTAAGTTAATATTCATGCAATGATCGGATAAAAACTTTCTTTTGAAATACACAAAGATAATTTATTACATTTATAATATAATTTATGAAAATATTATTTTTGTCTTCAAACATAAACTATTTTATGAAATTAATTACATAATTAAAAAATAAACAATTTTGTAAATAAAAAGTCAATAATATAATTTATTACACTTATACTATAATTTATGAAAATAATATTTTTGTCCTATATATAGTCTAGTACTATGCCAAATATAGGATAATTAATCTGACATATAGTCTTTCATTGCACCAAACGCGTTACAATATAATCCTAGTTAGTCCTACTTAATTTTATCCTGTCTCACTATTTTGTCCAGTCCCATTTAATCTTATCCCGCGTACCAAACACCACCTAAGAGTGTGTTCACTTACAGAAAATTATTTTATGTTTTTCATCTTTCAATTTCTATTAAAAATGAAAATAATTCATTTTCATAGAAAATTTGAAAAATGTGTTCATTTGTTATTATAAAAAAATTATTTTCTATTTTTAAAAACTGAAAAATATGTTAAAGGTAGTTATTTATTATTTTTGAAAAACTCATTTTCAGTATAGAAATGTACTATTTTTTAACAATTTTTTTTTAGAAAATAACTTGATCTTGTTTTTTAAATTCCTTTTAAAATTTGAAAACTAGAAACAATTTTCACTTAAAATCTTATAAAAGAGTTCAATATGAACACAAACTTTTATTTTGTATTTTCATTAAATTTTTTTCTTAAAAACAATTTCAGTTTTTTAAGTTGTTAAAAGTAAGTTCTAATCTTAATTCTATCAATAGATTGACAATTTTTGTGGCAATTGAACTTGAAAATCATTACCATTCGAAGAAGAATCTATTTTTAATGATTTTGTGTCTCTTTCTCTAATTTATTGTATAATTTGCTGTTAAGGATGTGATGTTTATAGAATTTGTACAATATGCTCAAGTCTGAATTGGAAAATTACATAAAAATAAGATAAAATGAGAGAATTTTAAAAAAAATTAGAGAGAACCCTAATAATAAAAATACACTTCAAATAAATCTTTTATTTTTTTAGAAATTTCAAAAGATTTTTTATATAATTTGTAATTTTACTATTAAAAAAATAGTTAGTCAAATATTACTAATATAACAATTCAACTTAACTCTCGAACTAATTAAATTTGAATTAAAAAATAATTTATTATAATTATCTTAATTTTTATTTAATTGAAATAAATTAGTTAATATGAGATTCAAGAGGTCGGTTTAAGAAAAGATTTTTTTTAAATATAACAATTAAAAAAAGGTTTAAAGATTAGAAGAATATTTTGAGTTATTTGAAAAAAAGGAGATGTTAGTAATTTAATCAGTTGGGTGAGAAGAGACCCTAACTGAAATTGGCGCCATTATATTTCTCTTTCCATTGTGATAAGGGCTCGTAAAGCATACGGCTTTTCTTTCGGATGATTCAGAATCGCCCATGGCCTTGAGAGATCTTACGGGACTTGATCCGACCCAGCGTATGCTATACATTGAGTACAGAGGAGCAAGGTGAAATTGGTTTAGGGGATTGATCTTTGGATGGTTAACCTAATTTTGCAATCTTTTGGGAATTAGCAAAGAAAACAGAGGGTAATTTTTCTTGAGCATAATTTATGAATTTATAGAGAGAACTGTGGTATTCCCATTTGTGTTTCTATCTATAACCCTAACTGTGTTCTTATTCATCTCAATCTTTTTTTTACTCGGTATGGAAGAAGATGGTGTTAATGTAGCCACAAAATCAGGGGATCTTAGTTCAAAAAAGAAGAAGGATGTTTAACTTACAACCTGAAACTGATTGGTGGAGACTGCCGGGAGCCTTCATATTTTGCAGTTCTTGAACAAGAAAAGGAGATATGGTAGCAAAGTTGTCTCTGGAGGTATGGACACTGCTGAAACTAAACATTTATTTGCCATTCAAGAAGCACGATGTTCTTTACATATAGCCTATTTTTTTTATTTCAAAAGGTCTCTTAACCTTGTGGTAGCACTATGATTTCATGAAGTATGGATCCCAATTCTTTCAAGAATGTCCCTGATTCGTCGCAATTCAGCAGCTGCACTGCTAATATCCATCCGTTCTCTAGGCAATTCTGCAGAACAAGACACCCCAACTTTGACAATTGATGTCAAACACTCTAGGGTGGTTTGTGAGTTTTCTCTCTCTGATTCATCCTCCACGTCTTGTAAAAGGACTGGATCAACAACTTCAATTACTCTGACAGATAAAGCTGTCAAAACAAAGTTGTGAAGGTTTAGTCCGTCTTTAAACATGGCATCCGTAGGCCTCTTTCCTGTAAACATCTCCAGCAACATAATTCCATAGCTGTACACATCACCATAAGTTGTCACCTCACTGCCCATTCCATATTCTGCAGTTGAACAGTCGAATGTTCTTTAATATGGAACAAAGTAAAATATCGAGGAAAATTATTGTACTTATTACCTGGGGGTGCATATCCTATGGTGCCTTTTATGCCTATGGAGCTGCTCTGGTTTGATTTGTTTGAAAGTAACTGGTCGGAATCTGCTGCCAGGAATCTTGCTAATCCAAAATCTCCAACATGAGCAGTCATGTCTCCATCCAAAAGAATGTTGCTTGGCTTCAAATCACAGTGGATAATACACAGTTGACTATGGTTGTGTAAATAGTCAAGGGCATTAGCCACATCAATTGCTATGCTTAGCCTCTGGTAAAGATTCAAACTTGTAAGCTGATCAGTGGGGTGCAACCACATTTCTAAATTCCCGTTAACCATGAACTCGAAGACTGGTGCTTTAAAATCCATTCCCAGGAACTCAATACTCGAACTTACAGTTAATATTTTTACAAGGTTTCGATGCCTGATGTTCTTCAGGGCTTCACACTCATCCATGAAATTTTTGGAAGCTCCAGGGTGGAGAAGATTTGAGTACCTTTGCAGCTACAACAACTCCATTCAGTTCAAGAACTCCTCTGTACACTGATCCAAAACTGCTTGTACCAATTAAATCTCCCGAAGAGAATCGATTGGTTGCTTTGAGTAGATCTTCATATGTCATTTGCGGAAAAGGGACAGTGAATTAAGGTTGAGAAATTGGCCTACTTGTTCTTGTCTTCTTGAGCGTATAACAGAAAAGTAAACCAGACATCAAAATGGTTGTTCCGAGAATCCCGATAGTAATTGCAGCTATTAACTTGAACTTGGAAGAAGAAGTTGACTTCGCTATGTTTGTGGCAGAGCATCTTTGTAGGTTGAATTCAGGTATTACTCCACGGAGTTGCTTGTTTCCACTGGCATTCTTAAAGACTCCTTGTACAGGAACCTCACATTGAAGTTCATTGTAAGACAAATCCAAATACTCAGACTTGAAGTCCAACAGAAACTTGAGAATTTGGCCATTCAAGCTGCCATGTGAAAGATGTTAGATCTGATTAGATATGATAAATAAATATAAGTATAATCCAAAGGAACAGAAATAATAAAACAATAAACGAATTGAAATATAAGAATAATAAACCAGTAAACGAATCGGAAACAAAAAAGAAGAATTAATCTACCGTGAACCTGACAACAAAGAAATAATCGGAAAGAAAACGTTGAGGCTTGTCGAAACAGTTTCTTTAAGATAGATTCGTCCTCTCTTCGGTGTTAAAGAAATGCGGACGTCTGATCTCCCATGATACAACAATGAAAGTCTCGGACTGCAGCACAACAACGAGAGACACGAACAGAACCGTACAAGATCTATCACCAGAAAATAAAAACAAGAGAGAGATAGGGTTTTGATTTCAGAGTGTGTTTTCGTGTGTGTATTTCGGCTGACACGAATAACGTATATTTAAAGGAATAAATTAAGTTTTTGTTGTGGTTAATAGACCGAAGGTAGGATCCGTTGAGAAATAAAAATTAAGTAGCTTTTGAGCGGTCCAAATTGTCCAGACATTCGCGTCGCCCACGTCGTGTAGGTGCGCCTCCTACCCCTTAGGAATTGGATCTGCACCCCCTCTGCGCACAAGAGAGCCTTTTGGCCTATTTATTCATAAGTTCATAACAAAAGTCTCAACTTATAAACACTTTCATATCCTTACTCATAAGCAATGTGAGATTTGTGTTTTAAAGTTCTCTTTTATTTCTCAACACCTTATCAACATAGTGACTTTGAGGATTAATTTCGCATTCATCACTCAACCATTTTAAGCACATAATATATCGCTTTAAAGATCTCATAGATTATAATACAAATTCATAATTTGTTATTCAAATGTTTAATTTAATCAATAAATTATTATGTCTCAAATTACCATAATATCTATTATTTTCAACAAAAGATTAAGATAAGACATTGATCGCAATGAACTCAAAGAGCTAGGGATGATCCCTTGAAGTAAGTTCTCCTCCAAGTGCAAACCTTCCAATATTTGCACTTCCCAATAGCTCCTGGGATTTCGCCAGATAACTTATTCTTGGAAACATCAAGAAATCCAAGATTCACCAACTGGCGAACTTGGTATGTTGCCTATCAATTGATTTATCTCTAAACCCAAAGCAGCCAAGTTCACAAGATTTCCAATCTCAGTGGGTATAGTTCCACGGATGTGATTGTTTCCTGAAACTATGATCCTAAGCTTGGTTGAGAAGTTGCTTAAGGTAATTCTCCTCCCAAATTGTTGTCACTAATAACCAAGCTCTGCAAATTAGTTTTATTGACTAAGGTATACAAGAAATTTAGGTCATCGTCTTCGTCATTTCCACCATATTATCATTGATAGACACCTGCTCCAGATTATGCAGCTTTGATAAATTGGGTGTTAGTTTATGCTATCGGTTGGTTGCGATTTAATGTCTGATATTATTGTTTAATTAATAAAAATTATTCTTTATCTTTGTTAAATTAATTACATTTGATGTTTTAATATTAAAAATAAAATCCTTAGAATAATTACTGTATAATTGATACTATGATGAGATATTAATTATGAGAGTCTATTTATATTTATATATTATTCCTAAATATTTTTAGTTATAGTTTTATCAAAACAATATATTGATGAAACGATAAAACTAGCACATTTTATGTTTCTTTCTTGTAAATAAGTAATTGATATCATAAATTAAAGTATGGAGATACTGCAACTAATATCTGTGTGCTTATTAGAGAATAAGTTACTGAACTGACCCAACTATGAAAAATCTCAAATGGAATATTACTTATGTGTCTTTGGATTTCTTCATAATGATGGTTTTTTAATTAATCCTTAGACTTGAGATTACCAAGGTATCTCGTATGAGAATTACTATGTTTTGATGCTACTAATGAACTATTTTAGAATAATTCAATCGGTAGTACTTGGATTCAGTATGAACTATATAGAGATAGCTAAGTTAATGAATGATTTGTCACTCTAAAGTAATTAAAGATAATGACATAATGTTCTACTATTATTTGGCCAAAATAAATTGACATTTGAAAATTTGTTTTCGAATATCAATTATAAATTAATTACTAATTAGCCAAAACGAATATGATTTGATACAAAGGAGTAGACACTATATCCACATTCTATCCAATTGGAACATTAGATGACGAAATGATTAAATTATACATGTATATGTCAAGTTAAACTACTTTGACATTCCTAACATTTGGGTGGTTATGACAAGTTACTAGTCATCAATCTTGATCTATTATTACAAATTGTTTAATTGGAGAATTAAAATAAGTTTATATTTATTTGATTTTAATTATGAATTTTAATTATAATTTATAATCATTGTCAATATATTAAGAACCTAACGAGTCACACATTATAGAGCAATTTGTGAAGAAAATTAATTTTAATTAAGTTGAACTTAATTATAAAGTTTGAGAAATTTTAGAATCAAATAAGAGATATTAAAATTAAATTAATTATTTAAGCACTCTTATAAAATTCTAATGTTTGTTTAATAAATAATAATAAGCATCAGGGAGCTAGTACTCCTGCTTTATTCCTTATAAGAGTTAAGAAGCTGCTAGGTGGATATCGTTAGAGGCTGGACAATTGAATAGCTTGTGATTGACATGTCAGAAAGGTTTTCAAATGATTTCAACAATAAAATCGAATCAGGTACAATTTCTTATTTTATAATTTATGTTTTTATTATTTAAGTTATTTAATTATCGGGTTCAAAAACCGTAAAAAAATTATTTTTCTATTGTACCCGTAATTGTCGAGAACTTTTATTATATTTACACTTGATATTTATAAGGTTTTAATCTTTAATCTTGCAATGTAAGCTATATGCTCTATCTATACAGTTCGTAATATATGATTCGATAACAGTAGGTTTTGAACATCGGTAACTTTTCCAATTAACTTGTTCCTCGAATATGCTCATTGCAACAAGGTTTGAGGCGTTGGAAATTGATTGTGGCACAGGTCCACCAAGATGGTTTGCGTGAAATCTAAGGATTTGAAGGTTTGGCAGAGTCGAGCCCAAGTCCAGTGGAAGGGTACCATGAAGTTGATTAGCACGCAGAGATAAGATAGTAAAAGAGAGATTGTATATAGGAGGAGCTGTCCCAGTAAGATTATTGTCACCAAATGCAAACTCTTGTAGTTTCTTCAGGTTTTTAACAGTACCAGGAACACTCCCTACCAAATTGTTTCATGTTCCATAGATCATCCTGAGTGAAGTCAGATTTCCAAAAGAAGATGGTATCTGACCAACCAAGTTGTTTCTGCTGAGAACAAGTAGCTGCAGTTTTGACAATGATCCAAGTTACGTCGGAAGTTCACCATCCAGATAGTTGTAGCTCACAGTAAAGCTCAGCAGATTAACACAGCGAGAAATGTCAACATGTTGTAGCTGAAATCCAACTCTCGCAGCCTAAACAGATGGCCTAGTTCTGGTGGGATGGTGTCGCCTAAGCTGTTGTTCCTCGAGTTTATAATCACGAGAAAGCTCAAGTTCCCAACATAGGGCGATAGTCTGCCGACCAGTTGGCTGTCGTGTAGGTCGACCTCGACGACTCTCTGATGTCTAACTCTGCATATAACACCTGACCGCTCACAGAAATGGGAGAATTCATCCCAGGAGCTTAGTTTTCCTGTCGTTCGTAATTTGAGCCTTGAAAACTAGTAATGTCTCTCTATCTGTTTCATTTCCAGCGAGGAAGTAAAGGAAAGTGAGAGCTGAAACATTCCTAACAGGAAGAGTAAAACCAATTTGCTGGAACTAATTGGTTTGATCTCTATACTAAATATAAACATAGTAACAGTTCTTATAACTTGTTATAGATAGAACTTGTTAACGTTATCCTGACAAGGTCACCAATTGATGATGCAAGATTTGGCAGCTGGTTTCCATGTCAGACTTGCATGGTAGATATAGAAAGCTGAAGAAAAATTGAATCTTGTGAACAAAGACTTGACTTGGAGACTACAAGAAGATACTAGGTATGATATAAACGTCATGCACTAACACAATCTAAGTTGCAACTGAAACATGTCTCTTGCGAACTTCAGTATCTGCAGAACAGTCTCTCTTTGAATGATTCTTTCGAAGTCTGAGTTTTAGACAATAACTTGCTATGTTATCTGTGTTTCGACTGCAACATCTTGTTATTATATTAAATCTATCACTTGTTTTCTTTCAAGAATCATGTTTTAATGAGATTTGGTGGTCATGTTAACAAATCACACCCAAAGAATTAAAAAAAGAGAGAGATAAGTACGGTTTAAATGATCTGGGAACGACCTTAGAGCTGATATTTTATTGCAATGAATCATCACCCAAATACAGGTATGGTACAAACAACAGATTCTATATGACTGAGGTCCTAACAATTGTTAAAATCATCTAAAAAGAGCAACGTCAAAAGAAGGCAGAGCACCAAAAACAGAAAACAAAATAGCAGCCAGAGCCTGTCCCTCCTCCCTTGCAAGTTATCTACATCATCACTCCTCCCAACCACTCCTGTAGCTTGGCTTCTTTATCTGCCTTAAAGTCATCATAGTTTTCTGATACAGATAATACATAAGATGGTGGCAATTTTTCATTAGCTTGTTCATCCTCTAAACCCTCTTCCTTGTCACATAATGGCTCATCAGCAGTTTGACTTGACACTGGCAGTTCATCAGCTACTTCATCTGCTTCAGTATCGGGTTGAGAAGAACTGATGATGGAAGATTCATCTACTTTTGATGGATAAATCTGGTCGTCGTACTGGCTTGGTGTTGATTCTCTTGCGTCAAGTTGTGACCACTTGAAATTGCTGGCCCTTTCTTTTGCAGTCTTAAATACAGTTGAAAAGTAGTTGCTCACCCTTTTGCTATCTGGCTGCAAATAAGGACCATTATTACCCCAAGTGCCTGGTTCCCAAGACATAGTTCTTGCTTTTTGAAAGCTTGAACTTGAAGCCTGGATTAATCCTCTTCTGGGTTGTTTCGACGACATGATTTCGAGAGATCTTCTGACATCTTTCATCATGTCATCAGCAATGGTGAAGCCACATTCTTTCATCGATCTCACCACGATGATAGAGTCCTCCAAGTCTTCCGTGTGCAAATTTGTTTCTTGTGACTTCTCCGCAACCTTATTCTTGAGACTAACGACATTCAGTATTGCATTGTGAGCGTGCTGCTGAACATAGAAAAGCCCTACTGAGGGCTCATTTGCCACGTACTTAATCATCTCTCCCAAGCTTTCAGTTATCTCCACAAAACCATCAACAGTGGAGAAATCATGCATCTTGTCATCACTGAAATTAATCAGAATTGCAAAGAAAGTGCATTTCAAGAAGAAGCAAAAAGATGGAACCAACCAAAGAAGATAATGCGACCTAAAAGCTATAGTTATTTCACACAATATCACTAATTGATGAAAGCTAATAACGAATTTGAACCATATCTAATCCCAAATGCTTGAAAACTTTATAGTGATACCTAATTCAGAAGTGACAATTTTGATAACAAAAAAACTCGAACTAAACAACAATTTATCATCAAATTCTGTTAGCTGTACTGAAAAAGAGAAGATGATTCATACCAAATCATAAACATTAATTGCATCCATTAACCGCATCAAGAAACCTAATTAGTTAACAAAGATTGCGCCAGTTTCATGCTTAATTATCATATTATAGGAACTTGTGAAAATTGCTTTTATATATAGCAAACGTAGTAGAACACAATTCTTACAGACTCAATAAATCCCAGAACAACCCAGTTGATTCCGTAAGAAATCGAGCCATGTTCAATAACTTAACATCATCACAAAGAGAAAGAAAGAGCAATTTAAACTACAAATGAGAAGAACTACTGTTCTTTCATCGCATCCGATCAATGCCTTTAGAATCGAACAAAAACTCACGGAATCGAGAAGATGAAAGGTAAAAGAAAGAACTTACAGGAAACCCTAGAATTAACTAGAGGATAAAGGGGAATTGGTGACAATCATCTCTGATAGATTCGATCCTGAAAGGATCTAATCACAAGAAGCATGAATTTATCCCCGGATCTAAGTTACAAATCTACAAAATGTACACCATGGGCTTGCTTGGGCTGTATGCCCAGTTTTGACAATGGGGACGAAAGAAAACCTTCTGCTAGATTAGCAGTGGAGTTCGGGCTGGTCTGATTCGGTTCGACCCAACTTGAAATTAATGAATTAGGTTTGTTTTAACTTAGTGCCCAAAAAGTTCAAATAGCTAAATCTATCTTTGTCAATTATTTAAAAACTGGATCAAGTAAGTAAATCAGAGATGTACTTCGCTTGGCTTAAGTGAAGCCTAGATGAACTACGATGAATGTGGATGCCAAGAAAATAATGTAGGGGTCCCAAATCTTTAAAATCAAACTGAGAATTCAAATGGTGAATAAGGTTGCTCTCAGAGTTGGAGTTATTTCCAACAACAAGAATATCATCCACATATATCAATACCACAATGAACACAAGTTGCTTGTTAAATGAACATCGATGTGTCAATTTTGGACCCTGTAAATCCCAACTGAATGAGAGCTAAGCTAAGTCTAATATACCATGCACGAGGATATTGCTTTATACCATAAATTGCCTTATCAAGCTTGCAAAATTTGTGTGGAGCAGAAGCATCAATAAAACCAAGTGGTTATTCCATGTAGACATCTTCAAAGAGACTGCCATGTAAAAATGCATTATTAACATCCAGTTGTCTAATGCACTAATTATGAGAGATAACCAAAGTAAGAACAATTTGTATTGTAGTAGGCCTAACTACCAGACTAAAAGTCTTAAAATAATCCAAGCCATTAGTTAGATGATAGCCCTTTGCAACTAATCGAGCTTTATATTGCTCAATGGTGCCATCAGACTTGAATTTCAACTTGTAAACCCATTTGTAACCCACTATCTTGGCATTGGAGGGGGGTGAGACCAAATGCTAAGTATGGTTATTCATAAGTGTAGAGTACTTTGTTGCCATAGCTTGTTGTCATTCCGGATGAGAAGAGGCTTCTTTATATGACTGTGGTTCTGTAGGAGTACCTACAAAAGAACTCACATAGGCCTTAGGCTTAAAAACACCAGCCTTAGACCGAGTTACCATGGGGTGAACATTGGTAGTTGGATGAGTGGTTTTCTCAGATGGAACATGTAAATCCACTACAGGTAAATTTGTGGAGTGGGGAGACACGAAAGTAGGTGAAGAAGTGTCAAAATGAGAGGAAGATGATGGAGGTGAAGATGGGAAATTAGTGGGCAAGTTATTGGAAGAGGATTGTAAAGGAAGAGATGGGAAAGAAGGTAAACTGACTATGGAAGGAGAAGGAATAGAAACAGAAAATGAAGGAGAGGTGGTAGATGATGAAGCAATACTAGAAGAAACAGTAAGAAAGGAATTTT
>JANIMX020000111.1:1400005-1410743 GCA_024582655.2 Erythroxylum kunthianum
ACGCCATAGCCACCGCTTGGTCCACTGAATCTGCCGAACCATCACCAGCAATTCGAGCCACTGGTCGAGCCCAGTGCTTGGCCCTCCACGTTTTGACCTGTTCGTAGTCATAGCTCACCTCAAGAAGCTGACCTGTTCCAACTGACAACACCAACAAATCTTCAACTCCCCGCACGAATGGGAATTCCTGCTTGTTGTGCAACACGTGCGTAATTGCCGCCGCCGTTGGGTTACTCATGGCCAACCCACCGTCCACAGCCAAACACCTTGTTTGACCGTCGACAGACCTCATTTGGACCGGTTCGATCAAGCCCGGTTCCGCCGACGTAGCCTTGCAAACCTCCCAGAGCCGGAAATCGAAACTGTCGGTCTCCAACGCATCGGCTCTGGAGAACAAAAACGGCGCAGTGCTTGAAAGATCGTAACATGGAATCAAAACCGGCTTTAACGTATCTTTGAGAGTCAAGCTTCGACCTTGATCGGTGAAAGTCTCTTTCATGACCTTTTCTAGACCGGAGGTGGCCCCGGTCGAACCGGTTTTGAACAGCCTCTTGAAACCTCCGCCACCGCCGCCGCCACCTTTACCGTTACCGGACTTGTAAAATCGTTTGCCCTGATCAGCGAGAAACCTCCACGTGTCATCAGCTTTCATAATCGGACGATTATGGTCTTTTGATCCAAAGAGCATGGCCGTGAATATGCCGCCGACTCCGGTACCGGCAGCGACGTCGAAAAAGTCAGCGATTCTGGCGTCAGGGTCGCCGGACTTTGTTTTCAACGCTTGTTCTAGACACGCCAATGCTTTCCCAGGTAGAATACCTCTCATGCCTCCTCCATCGATTGACAAAATGCAGATTTTGCCTCGCTGGTTCTTGATCGAAGAGACGACGCTGTTGGTACCTGTGATCAAATCCTCTGGCTTCTGTTCATTGTTCGCCGGAGCAACTTGCTTCGGAACCCATAGTTTCTGATCGTCGTACCCAAAAAGAAACTTGCTTTCAAGGATTGAGAAGATTTCGTAGCTAAGCTTGTCCGTATCAATGCTTGGTTCTTGCATTTCTGAAGATGGGTTGCACTCCATTTCCCAGAAAAATAAAAACCTATCAACCTTCTAAATCCAAGAATGGTTCTTTCGCATAAACTGTTACAAACCTCGGCCAAAAAAAATTAAACAACACCAGTTCTCGAATCTGTTGGTGGGTTTCTTGTCTTAAATGGCAACAAGTAGTCTACCTTAACATTCACGCCCATGTAGTTCTTGTTCTTGCTCGACTCCACTTACAGAACACACAAACAAAAACACATATCTCAACGAACTAATCCCTTCAAGCATGGAAATTTTACAAGCAATCCTAAAACCAACAGACGAGAAGGCAAGAAAGAAGAAGAAGAAGAAGAAGAAGCAAAATATTTCAAAGACCCTTGTGACCAATCGTGTCGTATGTCCTCCTCTCTATATATAAACTCTGTTTCTGTTTCTCCCTCTACCTGGGGTGTTTCATGTGTTGCTCTATATGAATTGTAATCCGTTTTTTTTAGCAGAGTCAGAGGAGAACTAATTAAGGATTCACAAACTTAGATTGAGACATAAAAAAAAGAGGTTTTAAGTTTAACCAACACGGTACCATAAACGCAAGACACAAAACAAGACCGCACAGAGCAGTTGTTGCAGAGCATGTCTGTTTATATTAAGCCTTTTAAGAACAGAACATCACAAACACGCTCTATCTCTCTCTGTCTCTGCCACGTCATCATTACAACTCTCTATTGTGTTTTTCTTTTTTTTAATTTTTTAGTTCACCTTTTTTTATCAAACAAACGACTTACAGTTAACAGTTACGTGGAGTTTAATCCAACGGTCATGAGTGATTCCTACTGTTTATCCGTGACCAACGGTCCTGATTGGAAGTTAAAAATATGATTTTTGGTTTTACTATTCTACGGTTGGGCCCGTAAAACAATGGAGACGCACCAATCAGAGGACACACTCAACATATAATGACTTATGAATGGTCTATTCCTAATGAGTGACACAAACTATAATTAGGATAGTTAAATGATACTTTGGTTTAAATATTATTTTTAATCCCAAAATAAATTTAAAAGTATTTACTTTTTTAACTAATTTTTAAACCCATGTAAATCGATTAAAGTATTATTTTTATTCATATAACTAATAAATAAATACTTACAATAAATTAGTTCTTAATTTACTAAATAACGTATTCGATATACGTAATTTATATTTTTAATTTACTTTAAAAATAATAAAAATATATTATTAATGGTTTTCAAATATATAAAAATAAGTTTTGTATATATCAATTAATTATATATTTTATCATTTATTTGACCAACTCATAAATAAAATATTTAACTAAGTTATTATTTATAAATTTTGACGTGAATTCTTAACCTATAACATGGAATTAAAATATATTTTATATTATGATGTTTCTTATAAATTTCTTTTTTAATTAAATATTGAAGATAAACTAAATAAAATAGCTTTGAAGTTGATAGGATGTGACTTATGAAAGCAATTTTACAAAAATCAGTGATGTAATGTTAGAAACGAGAAAATAGAAAAACACAAGAGTCTATTATCAAATAAATATGATCATTTATTTCTTTATAATAATTAGTTTTTAGTGTTTTATAATTATTATTATTATTATAATTTATGAATTAAAGAATTTGTATTAATAATAAATTTAACGTAAATAATCCTTAAATTTTTAGTATTATGGATTGTTTGACATATAAGTTATTAATTATTAGACGTATTTAAGCTTTTTATTTAATATGTATATAAAAAATAGTAATTGTGTATTATTTCATTATAAAAATAATATAATTATATTAAAAATAAGTTGTTGTTGTTGTGTTTTCAAGAAATAATATAATTATATTTCGTTATCATCTTTCAAATAGTTGTTATTATTCACTTTCAATAGGCTATTTTCAACAATCTGAAGGATTAACATTATCTTATGTCCATAATTTATTTTGTTTAGTAAGTAAACATTGTAGTGAATGATATTGGAGAACATTTCCTCCACTAATTTAAGGTGATGACTATATTCCCTAATTGTCCATATCCTTCAACTAATCTCTTATTAAAAGTAGGGATGACATTTAGATCAGGGCCTCTTTCGTCTCACCTTGAGGTTAATGAGCTAGATTTGGGTTGATCGGACCTTAGGGCAAGTTTCAGGCCAAATTTTTTTTCAAAAATTGAGCCTTAGGTCAAGCTTGGACTTAGACTACCCAAGCCTGGTCTAATCTAAAACCCAACAACTATAAGAAAAACGACATCGTTTTCTATTGTTAATTAAAAATAAAATTTAGATTGGGCTAGGGCTTCAAGTCGAGCCCAGGTCCTGACTAAAGTTGTCAGGCCTAGTTTGTCCGTACTAATAAGACATTGTTTCATATAAAAGAAAACAAAAAACAAATTTATATATGATCTCGAGGGATTGATCCGAGTCTTGATTTGAAAATTCAAATTATTTGACCATTCAGTCAAAATAATATAGTTTTGGACAATTTGTTAGACAATTTTGGGCTTAAGTTTCACGACACGAATTTGTTCGAAATTTCAGACCAATTTGAGACAGTGACGAACCCGACCTAACTCAACCCATTATCATATCCATGTAGAAGTTATGGGTTGAAATTCCTAATTGGGTTTTTGAAGTTCTCTAATTAACTTATCCAATGATCTTATATTAATTAATGAAAGTATATTTTTACAAGGGTTTATTATTGTTTAGAATGACTTATGAATTATCTTACTCAAAATACATGAATAACAAAGTATATCCTTAAAGTTTATCTAATTTATATTCTGTCACTTGAAATTGTGGTTAAAATAATATTATTTTTAGTATAACTATCTTAGATTTTCAAATATTAATTGAGTTATTCTGGTATAATTTATTTAGAATATTTAATTTATATATTATTAATTTATATTTAATTAACTAGTTTTAATTAACGAACCAAATTTGATTTAAATGAACTTTAAAATAAACTCAAATTCAGAAAAACAAACAAACCTAGTTATAATGATCTAAATTAATTTAGTAATTAAAATTTTAAAATCAATAATGCTTTTAAAATCAATTTTAAAATCAACATGTTAGTACAATATTGGGATTTGAAGTCAATTCCTGCATGTATATGGTAATAATCCTATGAGTTCAGGGAAATAAAGAAAGGAATAGAATCATACTATTACTTATTCTTGACAGCGAAAACTCTTGGAGAAATAGGTTCCAGGAAGATATGGACTAGAATTGCATTATCCTGAATTCATGTTACATGACAAAACTTGAACTTGTCAGTCCCTACACATGACAGGACATCAGGGGATTGTATTGTAACATACATAGTCCCAATTCTGTTGTGACCACCTGCAGACATTAAAACTAAGGTCCACACTCTCACAGGCTCCTACACAGTATGAGAAAGTACGAACAAGGATTCACAGGCAGAGTAGGATTTGGATAAAAACATCGAAAGACTTCATTGCAGAGGGATTACTAGATTCCAGGAACATCAGGGGATTGTTTTGTAACATACATAGTCCCAATTCTGCTGTGACCACCTTCAGACATTAAAACTAAGGTCCACACTCTCACAGGCTCCTACCCAGTATGAGAAAGTATGAACAAGGATTCACAGGCAGAATAGGTTTTGGATAAAGCCATCAAAATACTTCATTGCAGAGGGATTACTAGATTCCAGGAACATCAGGGTATTGTTTTGTAACATACATAATCCCAATTCTGTTGTGACCACCTTCAGACATTAAAACTAAGGTCCACACTCTCACAGGCTCCTACACAGTATGAGAAAGGATGAACAAGGATTCACAGGCAGAGTAGGATTTGGATAAAACCATCAAAATACTTCATTGCAGAGGGATTACTAGATTCTTGTCATGACCCTTCACAGTTGGTTTGGTCTTTGTCATGATCCTATGATTACATTATCTAAACTTCTTTTCTTGGAAATGATTTTCCTCGGAATCCGCATTTATTTCATAGAAATCCGCAGTCAAACAAAAAATGAGACAACCGACAATAGATGCATCCATGCCAAGCCTTAGCTCCAGCATTTTTAAGTTAAGAAGCATACAAGCAAATGATATTACTCTAACACATAGGCTATCAGGCAAGTAAAATACACTTAGTTCTTCACAGAGGTCACATGCTTCAGAAGCATTTGCACTACGTCATGTGATATTCTTGAGGCTTCATTTTTCAGGTGATGGATCTTAGCCTCTGTTTCTTGGTCCAGGCGCTTCACGTTAGCACCAGAGTCCCCACTCCTCTGTTTCATGTCACGTCAGTATTTACTGGTTAGATGGTGTGTAGTAATGTAATGTTGATGAAATATCAAGTTTCCTAATTCAATTTTACCAATAAGTTTAAACAATATTTGAGAAGTTAATGATAATTAAATTTGCAAATTTAGAATGAGATTACAAGAAAAAACAAAATGATTGCTCAAGCAGCAAGCGGATATGGTCTCGATCCCTGATGTATTATTAAGTAAACGAAACTTACCAAGTAACTTGAGGTCACATTTGACAAAATACATTGTAAGTTAATTTTTGGAAGGTAAAACATTTTGCAATGTATCTTACCTCTGCAAGCTTTTTCTGAAATTCAGCTTCCATATGAGCACGAAATTCGGCAGCCTCCTTTTCAGCTTCTTCTTTCGCTTGCTTTAATCTAGCCAATTTTGCTGAATATAAAAGAGCAGACGTAAATACCAAGATAACAGATAATCTTCTATCACAGACACTTCCTTTCAATTCAGTTACAGACAGCTAGCAGATATACTGATCATTGTACAATTAAATTTTCATACAAAGAGTAATGTTCTGTAATTTCACTGAAAAAGGAAAAGCCTACAAGGCATCACAATCTCTTAGTCTTGGTCCTGGTACATGGTACGAAGGGCCTTAGAGAAGCAACCTTATATTTTTGGGAGGTGGGGCGACTGGGATTAAGCACAAAAGGATGGTAAAATTATTAGCAATAGCAAGATTATGAATGTGATTGCATACAGTAAAATGAATAGAAAACAGTAGAGCTTACCATTTCTGGCAGCATTGACGATATGCTGAGCTTCTTGTTCTGCAGCTAGCAAGAGTTGAATCCCATTCTGACCCCTATTAGCTTCCATTCTCCTGAGTCTGTCAAAGCTATTCTGAAGAACAAGCGCAACTCAGATAATAGTCAGTGTCGAGTACTAGACCAATACAACAATACGTGTATTCTGGTGGCAATAAAAATCATGCATTTCCAGAGATAGTACATCCAGGGAAAACTTTCCATTTTCAGATGGTCAAGAGCACATAATATCACCTAGACAATTGACACATTGGGGATACAATTTCAGTGCATGGACTTCACAATTCAGTAACCTTTTTATTGTCAATCTACAATTCAGGAGTCAGATCAATTGCATGTCACTAATCTCCCCCACTTTATTACCAGAGTGAATCAGAAACAATTGATGTTCAAAATCTGGAAAGCCAAAACTATGGAAACCAGTCAAATTGGCATGGCCATAACCAAACAAGAGTAGAGTAAGAAGTTTGGCAGAAAATATAATGCAGACATTGGTAAATGATTTCACATTATAAGAAAAAACTGTCACCTGAACTACCAGCAGAAAAAAACAATTAGTCAGGCAGTACAATTCCAACACAGTATAAAAAGAAACATACAGGATCACCAGATCAAAATCCCCAAATTCTACAAGAGAAAGTAAGTTAAGAACTATAAAACTGAATCACTAGCCCTTACAGTAAGCACTACCAGCAGAAAAAACAATTGGAGTCAGGCAGTACAATACCAGCACAGTATAAAAAGAAACACACAGGATCATCAGATCATAATCCCCAAATTCTACAAGAGAAAGTACAACTGAATCACTAGCCCTTACAGTAAGCAAATCCCGATAAAAAATTACATAAAAAAAGACCAGAACTTTGATTATAAAAACATAGCACAAGGGCTCCCATAGAGAAATTGAATAACCGAGTCCAAAATCGTAACAGCTTTTTTTTTCCAACACAAGTATTTATCCCACTGATCCCATCGATCCCATATGAGAAAGATCAGGGGCAATGTTATATATACAACGGTGGATTTCATAAATGACCAAATCGATAATTACCCACTAAGATTTGACATCAAAAGTTTGAAATTTTCACTTCAAAATTAGACCTTTATTCACCAGAATAGGTGATGTATACTATCAAGAAGTTTAAGAATACGGGATCAAGAAAAAACTTGGGCGATTCATCATTCAAAGAGATCCAAGCAGAAATCACACATCAAACACATGATTTGAAGAAAGCATAGAATACAGAGAAGCAAATGGCGAGAAAATGGAGAGAACACTCACCTGAAGTGAAGCGATGCGGTGAAGAATCTTACTTTTTCAGAAATTCATTGCCATCTCTCATACAAATCTATATGTTGTTATTGTGAGGAATGACTATATTAGCCCTACAATTATCAACTCAAAAAATGAAGAGGAAGCTTTATTTATTAATATTTTTCCTATTAAAAACACGTAAAAATATATACTAAATCAAAGATTTTACCGATTTGATGAAATTTTCATATTTTTATTAAGTTTTTTATTTTTATTTTTTTACAACCAAAAAATAGGATGATTTTCTAATAAAAATAAAAGTGATAAAATTTTGAATATTAATACAATTAATTATATTTTTAAATAATTTTTTTTATATTTTTAAATAACCTAAATTATAGTAAAAGGATTTTAAGAAATTTATATTTTTTGCCAAGTTCTGTTTTTTTATTTCACACGTAAAAATACAAATTAATTTTTTTTGTTTTTTAAATACTTTTAAGCATAATTTTATTTATTATTTAACATTATAATTATTTTTTTGTACATAATTTCAAGTTACACTTAATCCTAATTCGATATTTTTTAATTTAACAATTCACCACTTTTAAAATACTTATCACAATATAAATATATAATATAATTTTTCATACTAAAAACCAATTTTACTTAAACTAATCAAATCTTAAAGCACTTAAAACAGTTCAAAATTACTAACTAGAACTTTTGATATTCTAGTCATCCTGAGGCTTATGTAAAATCTGTTGTTTATTGAAACAGGAAAGTCTCATTGATTCATTCAGATCAAACAACAAAGTTGTGATCTTTTTCAAGGATACATATGAAATGAAGTGTGATAAAAATGGCATAGAGTGGCTTTAAAGTCCTCAATCCTCATGAATTTTGGGAAATATTGTCGGATCATAGTGAGCAGAAATGGTTGGAAAACCTATTGACCATCTTCAGTCTCAGACAGCAACTTGGAAGATGTAGCAGAGACCAACATCAAATCTGCAGCTTCCTCTGTCTTCATTGTGGCTATAGGACGATACTCTTCAATTTTCTGCAGTACCCATTTGGCAATTTCGTCTCTGCAATGTTAACAAATTATGTCAGTATCAACTCATTTTCTTCAGTTTCTGTATTTCAGATATCAACTGTTTTGATTTGGCATAGTTCATATCTGTACACACTACATTCATTCATCTCAAAACCTGGAGTAATCAAAATAACATGACAACAGAAATAGTTTTCGAATTGCAGTTGCGACATTGGTGGTTTCCGTCTTCTCATGGCGGTTTTTCGGTCTGTTATAGCTGCAGTCTTATCCTGTCAGCAATTACAGTACTAACTTGCAACCAAAATAGAAAAGAGATGCAGTGCAAACAGAAACATACCTTGTTCTATCATAGTAATATGTTTCCTTGTGGACTCCATTTACGAAGAAGAAGAGAGTAGGATAACCCTGAATTTTGTACTTGTAGGCCAACATGATTTCAGTAACAACATCAACCTTGGCAATCACTGCTTCACCATTGAGAATTGCAGCTGCTGCTTCATATTCAGGTGCCAGAAGCTTGCTCCATTGGCACCATGGGGCATAGAAGTTCACCATCACATACTTGTTCTTGCTAATGAAGTCACTAAAATTCTCCTCACTCAACACTACCGCTTTGCCCTTTTCGTTAAAAATTGATTGCTCTCCAGTTGATCTTTGATCAATGTCCTTTTCATCAGAAAAGTTAGCAGAAGCTCGAAGCATATTGACCATCTTCAGTCTCATTTCTAGTTGGCTAAAAGTTTCTGCTTTCAGAAACTCCTCAGCAACTAACTGCAGAATACAAAACAATTAAGGTAAATTCTCTGTTTATACCATCTTTCTTGTTGTAAAATTCTGTTAAAGTACTCTATAAACTGATAAGAGAAGTGAAAATAGTCAAGTAGTTACCTTAATATTTGTTAAGGTCAATTTCTCAGGATATATATATGTGTTGATAATATTATCAGCAACATATTCAGCTACAACCTGCAAAATTGCAGATATTACATTAATAAGATAATAGACATGAAAGAACAATATAGTTATAAAGGGGGAAATAGAATTGTTTGTTGAGTACACACTCTTGGTGAATCATCAGTTAGGCCAAAATTAGATGCAAATTGTTTGCTATGAGCTTCACAGCAAGTATCGACATGGATGAATAGGAGCTACAAGAAATCAAAGTCCAGATTCAGGAAACTCAAATGTTAACACCTGAAGAAGCTTGAAGTAGTTAAAGATACCATCTACAGAGAGGTGAATATTTCTGATCACCTTTGTTCTGAAAGCTTTTGCTGCTTCCCGGAATGTAGATATCACGTCCCATGAATCTCTAGGAGCAAAAAGCCACAACTGAGAAGAAAATGACAAAACTGTTTGTTGTCATTATGAAGTTTCCTAAATTTTCTAACTTAAAAACAAGAATTAGTCTTACCTTTTTCAGGGGGTTCTGGTATATGGAATTTGTTTCCATTTCTGAATAAGTGATCATTGAAGGAAGCTTGCTTTCTGATATGAATTCAGATATTGCTGATTCAGTGAACTGACCCTCTGTAAGAATCAAGAAGATTAGAGGCATTAAACCTGGAAATTAAGTGCCAATGGTGAATCCTTCAAAGCTTGAATCTACTGCAGAAGAAACTATCTAAACACAAAACGAGTATGATTTAGACCTTCTTTGTTAAGCATGATCAATGCAGGGTGTTTGGTTTGTGGATCAATATTGAATGACTTTGCAACATTTGAATCAGTAGTTTGATAGAAATCAACATCAACGTGCAGCTTGTCTAGAAATATGATTAAAATATTATGAATGTGTGAAAGTTATCCCATATTGAAAAGAAGTAAAAATGTGGTGGTTCTCTTTGGTTATAAAAGGAATCCATTACCTTGTTGTAAGGTACACCAAACTAAAAGTCCTTTATATATGTATTAGAGAATTTTAAAAAATTCTCTTCAAATATATTTGGGTTTGTTTTAGGTGTGTGGGATAGTTAAATATTTTGGAGTGTGATTGTAATTTTTTTTTACATAGTGAATATTTTTTTCTTTGTTGTCTTTTGACAACGCCAGTAGTTTTTTTCTATTGTGAGTTTTTCACGTTATATTATTGTGTGTTTTTTTCTTTATGGTTGAGTATGATAATTTTAATCATGGTGGAGATTTGTAGAAATATGATTAAAATATTATGAATGTGGAATGTTATCCCATATTGGAAAGAAGTGAAAATGTGAGAGTTCTCTTTGGTTATAAAATAAATATATTACCTTTTTGTAAGGTACACCAAACTAAAAG
>JANIMX020000111.1:1674707-1684973 GCA_024582655.2 Erythroxylum kunthianum
AATCAGAAAGTAGTACTACTAATCTTTGCTTGGCAGTATCTGCAACTTGGAGAGTTTGAAGGTGGCAGGACATTGCTAGACAAAGAACTGATATTCATGATGTTGGATGGTGTTCAAATGAACCCAAATTCGAGATACTTATGAATGTGCACACATGTGACTGCTTCTGGGTAGATCCTTGTCTTTAATTTGACTGCAAATTTGCAGATTTTTGGTCAGTAGTCTGAATATTCGTCCAAAATAATGTCGAAAGTAGCTTCGACCATAGAGTAAAGTCGATTTCTGGTTTACTTTGGAGACAGAAAAAGAGATCAGAAATTCAGTGTTCACCGAGATTTTTTCATTTATATAAGGTGAATGATGGTTAAGGATCCCGATCAATTCTCATAAGACAGGAACGTAATAAGGGGAAGAAGTGTGTATCAGAAAAATGACACAAGGCATGGACTGTCAGAAAAAAATTAATACATGAACTGTTTAATTCCAAGAGATGAACACAAGTAATCAGGAGACTGTAGGACCTGTGGAATCAGCCTCAACTTTAAGGTTTTGGGATTAACTTAGTTGATTAAGTTGTAAATTGATATCCTGATAGATATTGCAGAACTCCTGGGAAGAACTTAAGTTACTGACCATTGATAGCTTTCTTACACCAATAGAATCAAGAATTTAGAACTTGAAATTGGACAAAACGAATTTAGGCTAGGACCATTATTGGAGCAGTTAGTTTTAGTGGCTTTAATGTTGGAAACTTTTAGCAGCAGACGGGGAAGAGGCAAAATCTGGCTTATAAGATCTAAAGAAGATGTGTTCCAAGAATTTGAGTTTCAACCAAGCGAATATTATTCTACATGGACATATGAAGCTCCATTAGATTCTCTGAAAGAAAATCTCCAAATCTGCATGGGTTCGCAATTTGTTACTCGACCAGTACAGATGAATGTACAGCTGCAGAATGAAAACTGAGGACCTGGAAGGGCCAAGCACTTGCTACTTTTGTTCTGCTAGCAATTTGCGCACTATTACATAGCACAAAGAAACCAACTAAACATCATTCTACAAAACAATTTAAAAAAAGTTCTTATTACTTTACAACCTAGATTTGCAGTTGACATGATACACAATTGGTTTTATGCGAGTTACCGGGGTGATGGACACGTTGAACCGGTACTGGAAAGACTAGTTCCATGAAACAAGTCTGACAGGTAATTCTCCAGATCATCTGGGCAGATTCTCACCAAACCCTCCAAGTTCCTTTCCCCACTCATCTTGATCAGATAGATATCATAAAATTCTCTGTATGCTGGTACAAGTTTCTTTTCTATGGAAACCTTCAGGTCATCCCTCAGCTTCCTATCCACTACAATCCATGATGTCTGCTTCCTATATGCTTCCTCAAAAGCAGCATTAAACCTCTGAAAGCATGATTTTGCCAATTCAACTGAAAGTTCTTGAGAAGTTCTGACAGGTAAAGTTGAGATGACCTTATTCCAAGCTTGGGTTTCATAGTTCAAAGCATACTGTTTTACCTTGTTGGCATGCTTGATCACCCAATCCTGACCAAGTAGGACTTTCAGGTTAGTACTGCATACCTTATTAACAATGAAGTGAAGATTGTTGACTAGGAATAGATATGACAAGGAAACATCTTTGTATATTTCAGATTTCTTATCAAGCTTGCATAAAAGCACTAGTATGAGCCAAGCCAGGTGAAGTGAGACTGCTGGTGCTAGGTCGTTATCCTCAGAAGTTGGGCTGTCAAAGTAAGATTCTGGCAATTGGTTTCTACCCTGTGATGGAGAATCAGTGAGAATGTTGGAGAGGATTGTACTGTAGTCAGCCAGTGAAGATATGTAACTCATAACTGTTCTTGTCAGTGGATGAATCCCTCCACCAGGAACTGGAGTTTTTGAGGAGTCCTTGTGAATTGTTGATTCAAATTCTGATAAAATTGCACGGACTGACTCTTCAAGTCTGACTAGTGATGAATGAGCTTGCAGTTTGACAGATGAAGTTGATTCAGAACTGAAGATCAACTCTATATCTGGCATATGACCGAAGAGTGCTTCGTAGAGTTCCATTAATGGAAAAATTCTTTCTGGCAACTTCTTGGACTTGGCAACGAGTTCAGGAAACTTTAACAGATTCATTGCTCCTTCTTTTGTTATCTCAGAGAAGCAACATTCTCTGATTCTCCGAGATGCTGAAAATACATGATCAGACAGGATTTTCTCTGCATTGAATACTGTTTTGAGAGCTATATTTACTGCATGCACCCAGTTCTTGATCATGTACTCAAGATCTTCCCAATTCATTTTCTGAATTTTAGAAGACCTGAACTGTTCAATCTTAAGTAAGTACAGACCCTCATCTAGGACTGATTTCCTGACAACTTTGTATATTTTCACACACTCTTCACCATAACCACAACATATCATACAGTCAACTATGGCCTTCAGGTCAGACATAGCAACTCCCGTGAACTTCTCTGATTTAGTATTCCCATTTCCTGATATTTTGGACTCTTCTTCAGATACAATCTCATCCTCACCTTCAAAACAGTTTGACCCATTTGAGGATCCACCAGACGATCCGCCTGAAACGGACTCCGCATCAAGCTGATCACGATATGCAGATAGTATCTGGTACAATTCTTTTTCAAGTCGTTTCATAGCAAACTGCATGAGGTTCTGAGCCTTCACCAGCTTGTGAGATGCAGAGCGTTCAGACAACAAAAGGTGCATAGATTGACGCAACCCTTTTACAGCTTGAAGAAAAACTTTGGTTTCTTCTCTGTTATGACCGTCAAACAAAGAAGTAACCTTGTTGATTGATGGAGAATCAAAACCCCATTTGGAGATGATTGATTCTGCATTTCTTATGCTCTCTTCCACCATAGATAAAGAAAATGATTCGACAGGTAAGGTAATATGAAGAGAAGATCTCTGAAATGAAGAAAGAGAAGACATAGTTTTGGAAGATGACAGGAAGGGATTTGGCATTCCTCTTCTTCCCATCAGTGTAGTGTCAATATCAGAAGATTGGGGCATTGATATTTCAGGTATGGAGAAGGAAAATTACAGATTGTAAGCTCAAAGATAAGCCCCAAAGTCTTCTGTTTGATACTTAAAGAGCTTAAACTTATGGTCCTTGATGGGGTTTAAGGAGGGTTTATATAGAGAAAGGAGCCGCAAATTTTCTTGATACAGCTAGAAACATTGACTCCAAGGATCATTGACTGACTTGAGATTACATTCTTAGCTTTCGAGAAGAAGATGACCGTTAACAAAAGTAAGTACCAAAGATTTTGTATTTCAGTTAATTTAGTTATCAACTTTCACGACACAGAGTGAAATATGATACAGTCGTGGCATGAGAAGTCCAAATTCTCAGGAGCATGAGCCTTAATCAAGAAACCTGAACTGCTCTGATCTTAATTAGGATTAGTTAATTCCAAATTTTAAAATTCAGATTGCAAATTACAATTTAATGAACAATTTGGATGTCGTAATTGCGGATCACAATTTAAAACTTAGTTAATGTTATTATTATTGATCGGAAAAAGACATGGTTAAGAGTAATCTATAGATGGCAGCTAAAACCAATGATTTAAAAACCGAACCGGAAGTTAACCCGGCAAAATAAGAGATTTAAAATTAAAAGTTTGAACCGGTATTATACCGTTATAAAACTGAAGATTTAATAAAATTAAATAATTTAAAATATAATTTAAATTTGTTTTTCTTATCCATTGAATAATTTAAAGTTTAATTGAAAAAAAGATTGTTAAATAAAAATTAATTAATTTTAATTTATAAGAATTTATTAATTTATGAAAATCGACCGATTAATTACTAAGCTAATTGATTTTTAACAACAAAAGTTATTAAAGTAAATAGAACCGAAAAGTTAAAAACCACATCGAAAAGTTGACCGATTCAAAATTATTACGATTGGACGGGTCGAACAGATTGGATTTTTTAACCATCGGCTAAAAATATTTGTTATGGATAAACTAATAATTTTTTCTGTAGAAAAATCGTTTGATCAATGAAATTCATCAAAATTTTAAATAAATTATTTTTTAATGTTTAATAACCACATTTGAATTAATGAAATAACAATAATAATTTATTTATAATGCATAAAAATTTTAAATCCATTATTAAATACTATTAGAATAAAAATTATTTTGTAATTGAATATTAATGTAAAATTTTAACTTATAAGCATCACAATGTTATGAACTTAACCATTAATTTGTCTATTTCTGAGCAATAAATATAATTTCCATCTCCTTTTTCATATTTGATGTTTTGAGTGTGGAGTAAGTAACAAGTCAAGAAACTAAATTATGTGAAACTTCCATGAAAATTAACTCAGTCATCAATTGACTATAAACTTAATAACATATTGAAGTAAATTATATTAATAAAAATGATATATAAATTATATCAATAAAAAGTAAAAAAAAACTTCACCTTAAAAAAATTTAAAAAGAAGTCAAACTTTTTATATGATTGCAATAAATAAATTTCATTTCATTAGTACTCAAGTATTTTAGTAATTATTTTTTTCATGAAATAAAAAATAGGATTTATCTATTCTACCAAAGACTATAATGGCTTATGAACCAAATTAAATATTAGCAAAACACTCTTGACCAAGACCAACCATAATTGGTTATAACCCTTTTTTTAAATCTGTTTTCTGTTCCTGGTAAGTTCACCAGATCTTGACATTCCATGACTTAAATGTGCCAATAGAATACTGTAACTTTCAACTCTCCCTATAACTACGTAACTCCTTTGTGATTAAAAGGTCATAATTTTGTTTCACAGAAATATTTTTTTTATAAAAAAATATATAAGGAGAAGGTTTACGTACAATTAATGTCCCTTATTCAACTCTCGTAAAACAAAAAAATTAGGTTTATTGTCGTTGTCGAAATGGAGGAAAAGAAAAAAAGAGTAATTGATAATGAATTCTCATCAAACCCATTTCGAAACTTATTAAAATGGGAAAATCTTCAATTCATGAGGAATTAAGAGAAGTAAGTCAGTCTTGTAGCTATTTTTTGCAGATGCTTCTATTCTGGATTGTGCTTGTTTTTTCTTTGTTGTCAACAACGTAAGGACTTGCATTGACGTCCTAAACAAACATCATAATATTATTCACATGTTATTTACGTAAAACAAACTCAGTTTTTCTGCTCTATGAGGGTTGAGTGAGGGATATAAATATTGTACGCAACTTTTCTTTTATATTTTTTACAAAGAGACTGTTTTCGTAACTCGAGTCTGTAACATTTCAGTCACTAAGGACAGAACCAAAAATTTTATATTGTAGGAGCAAAACTCACATATAAATTTTATGTTGTGGAAGCAAAACTCTGACCATGAATTTTTCTTTGAGCCTAATACTATAATTTACTAATTTATTTCAATAAGATATATATGTATAAATTATTTTTAAAATTTTTCACATTTAAGTGGGGGCATTTGCCCCCACAGTCTCCAACGTATTTCCATCCCTGTCAGTCACAAATAAGTAACCTTACCAGTTACTTCAAAGCTCGTCATCTTAATAAGTTAACAAGATTGTGCATATGAATTTTAAGTAAATTTATCTTTAAAATTTTTAAAGGAAATTCGAAGTTTTTATATGATTGTAATAATTTAAACAGTTAAATTTTATTTCAATATTAAAAAATTCTAAGAATTATTTTTTATATAAATTTATAATCAAAATTTGAGGATTTTTACTTGCCACAAACAAAAAATAAAATCTTTTATGTATTATTTTACATAATTTTGAATAGTATCTATTATATTAAAAACTATGATCGCTTATATATTATTTAAAGATGTCATTTAAATTTATAAATTGTATATGTGATTGCAATAATTACTTTTTAAAGTCAATTTCTCGTGATATTTCAAAAAATATACGATTTTTTGGTACATTATTTTACATAATTTCAAATGTTATCTATCCTGTTAAAAACTATAATCAATCATAATCCATTTGAAGATACTGTTTAATTGTGTCAATTATATATCTGATTGCGATAATTACTTTTAAAAGTCAATTTCTCATTATTTCTCCTTGTCACGAGATAAAAATAAGATATTTTGTATATTATTCTACATAATTTCGAATGCTATTTGTTCTATTAAAAACCATACTCACTCATAAACTATTTAAATGTGTCAATTGTATATGTGATTGCAATAATTACTTTTAAAAGTTAAATTATCATTATTTCTCCTTAACAAAAATAAAATCTTTGGTATTTTATATAATTTTGAATATCATCTATTCTATTAAAGACCACAATAAACTCAATTTTCTCATTTTTTACGAGGGTCGAGTGAGAGACATTAATTATACGCAGTTTTTCTCTTGTATTTTTTTTTTACAAATAGATTGTTTCCGTGACTTGAACCTGTAATCTTTCAGTCATAAAAAAATAACCTTACCAGTTATTCTAAGACTCGCCCTCTTATTAAAGACGATAATCACTCGTAAAAATTTTTAAAGATACCATTAAAATGTGTCAATTGTAAATTTCAACTCTTGAACGATTGCAATTAACGAATTTGAAAAAGAAAAAAAAAAAGGAGTAATGTGTCAATTTTACGCAACCAGAGAAATTTCTTAGGATGGGAAAAGCTTGAGTTCATGCATGAGAAATTAAGAGAAGTAAGCAAGTCTTGTAGCCATTTTTAGCAGATGCTTCTATTACCTGACTTGACAACCTAAACATCATACATGTTAGTCACATGTGTTATTTAACATAGATTTTTGAGTTTTGCTTTCGTTATTTTCTTAGGTTATTTCCAAAGTCAATAAATAGAAACAAATAGAGAAGAAAAAAAGACAACAATATTGTCGTATATGGATTCTAACTGAATTTAAAACCTAAATTATGATATTTTTAAATTAATTTTTCGTAATTATTGTACCTTATCCTCAAAGTTTCTTTTTTCTTTTTTATTTGTACAAATTTCATTCATTTTATTTTTAAATTTTTTTCCCTCAATGACTATTATTTTTCTAAATATTAAGTCATTTATTTTCTCAACCCTATATATATATACATATACATATATATATAAAGGAGGCAGTATTGCAAATCGGGAACAAATATATATATATATACATATATATAAAGGAGGCAGTATTGCAAATCGGGAACAAGCATGCACTATAGTCCAATTGCAATGAAGCAAACCCAAGGAAGGATTGCGACTTGGAAAATAGGATGCCCTACACGGACCGCAGGAATCTTTGAACATAGCCAAAATTTCTCTAATGACTTTTGACTTTTAACTTAACATTTCAGGCATGAATTTTTAGAAAATAGACTTCACTATCTATGAAAAAGTTTGGTTTTAAGTGAATTTTCTAATAACGAAAAATAAAATTCCTTCTTCATGTCATCAAATGAAAATGGGGTTTTTTTTCCTTATGTGGAAGATTCTAAATCATCATATTAATAATGTTACGACTCGGACTCCCATCGGCTCAAGTCGCACCTCACTCATGTGGTAGGCTTGCCCATAAAAGTCCAAATGGTACATTAGGCCCATATGTCAGAAGGTTCATTGTTCTACTAAAAGAACGTTCTGATAGTGGTGGATGTCTCTAAGACTTATAAACCCCTAACTCCTCACTTAGTTAGGCGATGTGGGATATCCCATCGACATCCGACTTTCACGGCGACTCTCACTCTAGGTAGCTTTCATTCTGGCCCTCTCCAGGTAGCCCTCTCCCAAGTAGTCCTTTCCGCATTATCGGTTAGCTCTGATACCAAATGTTACGACCTAGACTCTCATAAGCGTCACTACAACAAGATAGACTTTTGCCGACAAAAAATCGACGACGAATTAAGATATTTGTCGCCTGGTAATATTTTTCTATCATATAACGACGAAATTATGTATTCGTCGTCGCAGCAAAAAATAATAAATAAATAAACGACGAATATCATTCGTCGGCGAAGTAGAAGTTAATGAAGGGCGACGAAGATTCGTTGTTATTTCTATTGGAAGTTAAAGTGGGCAAGTTATCCCACATTGGAAAGAAGAGAAGGTGTGTGGGTTTTCTTTTGTTATAAAAGAAACTCCTTTACTTGTTGGACACTACACCAATTGAAAGCTCTTTATAATGTTGGACACTACACTAATTGTGGCAACAATTTTTGTTAGATTCTTATATAAAATAAAAAATACTATTTAATACTATGAATACAAAAATCACAAATAATAAATTAATATTAAATATCATTATTTGTTATTAAAGAGCCGACGAATATTCGTCGTTAATTTGTATTATAAGTTAATTACAAGTAAACTTTAACGACGAAAATAATCGTCGTTGTATAAAATCTCATGACGAAACCAATATTCGTCGTCCATTAGGTGCCGACGCCTTCATACACAACGAAGGGATGACAAATATTTTTTTCGTCGTCAATAATTTTAACGACGCATATTTCGTCGTTGAGCTTGTAAAATATTTGTCGACAAAAGTCTATTTTGTAATAGCTTAAGTCACACCCCACTCACGTGGTAGGCTTGCACATACTAGCTCAAATGATCCATTAAACCTATAAGTCAAAATGTCATTTGTTCCACTAAAAGAACGTTATGATAGTGGTGTTGAATTTGATTTGTAATTGCAAGTGTTAGGGTTTGTGATTGAGTAATCACTTGAATCGAATTTATTGTTTAATTTAGAACATATTTACTTGAGTTAATAAATATTTACTTACTGCATATATTAAAGTAGCCCAAAAATAGTTTAATTGATGTAACGAACTTTTTTTAGAGTCTTTAAATTCAAGAGATTGTAACTTTGAATTATGATAAAAGGGTTGTAATTTATTTATAATTTTAAAACATATGGTTAATTAGAAATAGAAATACGTTAGATTTTAATTAAATTGAATTTTTATTTAACTTTAGATTGTAGATCTTTAAAAACAATCTAAAAAATATTATTTGTACTTGATAATTATACAATTTATTGAATTACAAATTCAGAGAAGTTACAAGTTGTAACATGATGACTATGAAATATGAAAGTCAAAAGATACATTTGATTATAGAATCGATACAAAATATATATTTCAACGTAATACATATGATATCACATATTACAATATATGACGCAGTGTTTGATCTTTGGTGTATGTTGACTCATAATAAGATAATATATAATCCATCTAATAACTAAAACCACATCCCAAGGTAGGTGTTACTAACTATCAAAAGGTGATAACTTGGGAAGGTTGATCGAAAGAGGAAAGGGAATATACAGATTTTCTCTGAAACTTCCATGCTTGTTCCTTTCGATCACAACCACAAAAATCTTCAAAAGTTATGAAAATTAGATTTCGTCTCCACTTGACCAGATCATTGGACCAGCACCATTTGATAAGAATAAGAACAATAAAAAAAAAAATCTGTAATTTTTTATTTTTCATATTTTTTTCTTCTAGTTTTTAGTTTTTTTTTAACTTCCAATGAAAAATAACGATAAACATGCATTGTTTATATTGTAATCAAGAAACTCTTTGTTTCGAATATCGGTTTTTAGAAAAAGATTTTATGCATCATGCACTAATAAAATTTTAACACTTAATTGTATTAGAAAATTATTTAAATTCAAATTAAGAAAATTCATTAGAGTATCTCATGTATACCATACACCTAGACGTTATTATCTCTACGAGATTCAATTCAGAGTTATTGCAAAGTAAAGAAAAATGGACACTACAACAAAATATACCTTTACCGACGAATATTTTACAAGCACAATGACGAAATATGCATCGTTAAATTTATTGAAGACGAAAAAAATATTCGTCGTCCTTTCGTCATGTATGAAGGCGTCGGCAGCTAACAGACGACGAATAATTATTTCGTCGTGAGATTTTATACAACTACGAATATATTCGTCGCTGGGTTTGAAATAGACGACGAAGATATTCGTCGCCATATAAGTAGTGCGGATTCAACTGTTTAGCCTATAACGACGAATATTCGTCGTTTGTAAGCTGAATAAAGACGAATATTTTCGTCGTTAAAGTTTACTTGTAACTAACTTACCATATAAATTAACGACGAATATTCGTCGGCTCTTTAATTACAAATAATTGTATTTAATATCAATTTTCTATTTATGATTTTTGTCTTTATGGTATTAAATAGTATTCATTATTTTATATAAGAATGTAATAAAAATTGTTGCCACAAT
>JANIMX020000111.1:1703181-1713866 GCA_024582655.2 Erythroxylum kunthianum
CTAAGGAACCAAACATGGGTTAATAAAGGAGTTTAGCTACTCCCCCCATTGCTAATTGGTATTGGGGTAGAACATCAACTTCCTTCATAGCATCAGAGACAGACTTCACGTGTTGGGTCCAACGGCCACGTCATCCAATGTGTTGTCCACGTGTTAGGCATATAAGTTCGTCACACGTGCGGGGCCATATTGAGAGTATTTGTCTCATATTGAAAAGTTAAGGGACTAAACCTAAGTTAATAAATGAGTTGAACTACTCCCCTATTGTCAATTGATATTGGGGTGGAACCTTAACTTCCTTCAAAGTTAAGCAGACTCGAGTTGAATTTGTTTAGATTTAATTTTGATTTCAAAGAAGTAAGTATATATATAAAAAAATTTCTCTTTTATAAATTGACTTGATTCATAATCGAATTAGTCTACAACAACACAACAAATCAAATATCCCCACTTTGCGAAAGTTTGGTGAGTGACATCAATTATATACAATCTTTCTTTTGTATTTTACAAAGAAATTGTTTCCGTGACTCGAACCGGTGACTTTCAGGTCACAAAAGAAACAACCTTATCAGTTATTTCAAGACTCGCCATTTCAAAATTGAATTAGTCTAAATTTAATTATAACTTTAAGGGAGTAAAAAAGAGTCATACACTTATAATTGAGTTGAATTAATCTCAATTTAATTGTAACTTCAAACATACTCAAAACGGAACACAAAATAAGTTTGAAGAGAGAGCAAGAAAATGATTAATTTTCTATTTAAAATAATGCAAGTGTGCACAATAATGTGGATTCATACCTCAGCAAGTAGGATACTTGCATTAGTTGAATCAATAATTAATAGGCTTTGGAATTATTTTTAACTAAATTTCCCAATTTTTTATTAGGTCATGATCTTTGGAGTGGAGGGTTGCCTTCACTTTCCTTCTAATGACAATGACGTTAAAATAAATAAATAAAAATAAAAAGCTAATTAGACTACTATACTATTCCATGATAGCTTAGTGGAGTTATTCAAAGCATTGAGTCACTTTCCCCTTCAACTAGTTGTTTTGACCCGCCGTGCCCATCATTAAGTTAAGGGAGAAAAAAGTAAGTTCCACTCTTTCCTTTTTTTTTATTTTTTAATCAAATATCGTAAAGTATATTTTTATTTCGTAATATAAATTTGTGACTTTTCGGTCACAAATTAATAACCTTATCAATTATTTATAAATTCATCCTAAAAAAAGTTCTAAGTTTCATTTAACAAAAATCCAAATTTTTTTTGAGGAAATTAAGAACAAGTGATGAGGATTTGATGTTATTGAGGATATTAACTTCAAATAAATCAAAGTAATTGAGTTGTGAGTTGATTATGTAGTTATTATTTTCATTAACATGATTAATATTATTTAAATTACACAATAATAAAATAGTTTATAGTATATAAGAATAATTATAATAATAATTCTTTAATTCTTTCCTTCAATTATACTCGATTGCTTGAGAAAATAGCCAAAGACATTTACTTATGTATAAAGTAAGCTATAACTTTTAAAAATAAATAAATGAAAAATAGTATCAATTTGTTGTTGATATTCTAAATATTATCCTATTATAATTAAACTAACTAGGAATTAAAATCCCCATGATCAAAGAACCCAGATTTCTAGGATTAAGAAAATGTTTACTTAACAATCTTGAATATTAACTCTAAATTGAAATAACTTAACTTAATTTTATTAGATTTATTTATTTTAATTTTTATATTTTGAAATATGTCATGTCTTTTTTTAATTATTTTTTAATTATGATATAACTTGTTCATTATATTTAGTTTATTTTTATTAGTACTTAAATATTAATTATTTTAAATAAGATTTATATATAAAAAATTAACAAAATATGAGAAAATTGTATAATAACCGAAAATATCGAAAGAGGTGAATAATATTTTTTTTAAAGAATGAAAACTAAAATAAAAAAAAAAGAAAAATATTTAATCCTTAACCAATATCATATGATGCACATATGCTATTAATGTCTTGTCTTTCTCCACAAACCGAAAGTCATGCCATTTGCATTTGGTTTCACACACAAGTCACCTTCCATCTCTTATCCTTTATCTTTGTTGATTAATGCCGATGAGAGGGGTTATATTCAATTATTATAGAGATAAGCTATGAAATTCAAATAATTAATGTATTGTCTAAATAAGATTAGGTTTGACATTTGAAGAGTGTCATGTCCACACTTGTTCGTCATCACTCGTCACCTTCTACTACTCACTCCACCATTTGTTGGATCTCCAATGTCATGGTGAGTCGTGGCATCTTTACTACCTTTTCTATATGCAATTGGATGGTTTTGAAGTTTGGATATCTAATTTAATTAATGAGATTAAAGAAGAGCATACAAATCAAAAAGTCTTCCCCGGGAAGATAAGAGATTTAAAGTTTAAAAATATTCAACCGGTATTAGATCGTCATAAAACCAGTTAAGGATTAAATAAAATTAAAGAATTTAAAATATGATTAAAAGAAGTAGTCTTTACCTATCGAATAATCTGAAGTTTAACTGAAAAAATACTATTAAATGAAAATTAATTGATTTATTTTTATTTATAAGAACTTATTTATTTACAAAAATTGATCGATTAATTAATAAATTGATTGATTTTTAAAAACAATAGTTATTAAAATAAATCGAATCGAAAAGCTAAAAATTGAACCAAAAAATTAGAAAATTTATAGTTTTTACAATTTAATCGGTAAAATCGATTGAATTTTTTAATTATTGGTTTAAACATTAGTTCAAACAAGTAAATTTTGTTTCTTTATGTGTTTACTAATTTAAAGGTCTCTTCTAGTGTTTAAGTTTTGTTTTTATCGATTGAATGTTTTTTGTGAGTTATTTTTAATTTTGATGACTTAAAAATAGTAAGGTAGGAGTAAAAAATATATTTAATTTATAAATACTAGTTGGATTGTGTTCGTAATTATAGACTTATTGAATTAACTTATTTAAGATAATTATATGTATCAATGATTTATTTTATATATTTTAAAAATAATTATAAATTTGTATTATTATAAACAAAATTATCTTATAATATGTTAGCACTCGATGAGAGTATTTTTAGAGTTCTACTTCTACGCCCTCTATTTCTTTATCTTTTGTAAATAGGGCTGATCAGATTTAATTGAAATGATATTAAATTTAAAAAAATAAATTAAAATTAATTTTAGAAAATGTTTGAGTAATGCAAGCAGTTGTGATTAATTAGTGATTGTTTGTTATTGAACCTATACGACTCTACTAAATAATGAATAATTTAAACAATATAATACAATAAAATTAATTTTCCGTTTTGTAAAGATTAATAAAAAATATCATTTGCTCGTAAAATTTTTGATATTTTTTTATAAAAAAATTATTTTTGTACCTTAAACTTTTGATTCAGATGATAGATACTCAAGCCAACGCTTTAACTCTATCAAAAAAAGCTAGCTCAAAAATAAATGTTTGTCTCCAATTTAAGTATCAATCTACAATTTTTTGTAGATCTGATGTGGGATCGTATTATTACTCATCATTGACGAGCCGGACATCCTCAGATGTCTCTTTTTCTGGATAACTTTCACTCTAAACTTTACCATGTAGCCCTCTCTTAAATAATTCTTTTTTTATATACACCGGCTCTCAACGAAAGCAACAATAATAAATAATCAAATCAAGTTACTAAATTATTGAATCATTCAAAAAAAAAGTAACTTTATCGAATGCCATTTAAATAAGTTATTAAACTATTTTGTTTTTTGTTTTTCTAAACACTGAAGTCAAATCTTGAGTGACAGATGTTTTGAAGTTTTATGAGTAACTGGTTACTGATGTGCAAGTTTGTCTGACAAGTTTCGATTGGCTTACGTGGTTGTTATTTGTGTGGGCTGTCAAAATCGTTGCTTGAACATCGGCGTGACCTCTCAGGAACTCCTCAAAGGTCTTGAACATATAAACATTACATCACGAATCTTCATTGCCATGGAAAATGAAAGCTGGAAGATCCACTTTCCAATGCCAGTTGGTGAGCTTAATACGCAAGGAGTGAGGACTGGACGATCGCTGGACTCTAATTGCGTTTTTCATTTTCGCCCGATAAGAATATAAATATTTCATATAATTTTAAAAAAATTCCATCCAAAAAAACACTTTATAATTTTTAAAAAATAAATATTAAATATAAACTAATTAAATGTTATTAATATAATAATTCAACCTAATTTTTAAACTCACTGGAGTGTATAATTAAATATATTTATATTAAAAATATATTTTTTATTAAATTAAATTATTTTTATTTGAGTTTAAAAATTGTTTTAATAATTTTAAAAATAAAAAAAATCTATAGTTTTTAAAATTACAAGAGAGATTTATACTTTATACTTTTTTTTCTTATTATGTGTCCCAAATATGAAAATGACATCAATATAATCTTAAATTTAATTAAATATTAAGTTAAAATAATGTTTTTAATCAACTGTAAGTGGTAATACTAGATCATTATATTAGAATTTTCCCATGCCTATTGGACAATTATTGATTGTATTTTTTTAGTTTTAAAATAACTTACCGTTTTCGTGACGTAATTTGATATTAAAAAAATTATAAAGTGACTCAATAAATGATCTAAATCGATTGGTCAAAGTCCAGATAAAAAATGAGTTCCTTTTAATATGGACCGGAACCCTGTTGGACTTGTGATGAGAAAAATCAATATAGAAGCTATATATATATATATATATATATATATAAAGTTAAGGTCTCACGTAGTTACAGTGGTAATACTCAACATTCGGTGCTCTGAACCATTCGGAGAGCTACGTTGCCGAAAACTGTAGAAAGTCCTTAATCCTAATACGGTGATCGTTTTCCCTTTAGTCCCGAGGAGAACTGGGAACGTTACGAGTTCAGAATCGACGTCGGAAAATCGGAATAGAACCGAAATTAGGTATTCCGTATTTCTCCGTTTATTTACCTTTCACACATACTGTGAATGTAATAGTGTATACTTTACATGCTATACATTACTCGTTACCTTTCCTATTTTTTATTCGTAGTTGATATTTTTTATATGTATATTTTTATAATATATGTATATTTTAAAATATATTATAATTTTATTATTAAAAAAATCTGAAAGACTTATTCAATAGACCACACTTTTAAGCTTTAAAGGCCTTGCAGTTGTCATTTCCTATTACCTGTTACTTCTAGAAGTGGAATTCCACACTTGTTTAAATGACTTAAAGTACACAAGTAGAAATATAAAAACTTTATATTTTTTTTTATCTTTGATAACTTGTAAATATTATTAATAAATCTGTATTGAATAAATTTTTAAATATGCTATTAATTTAAAAATTAGGTGATTTATTTTTATCATTTAACCAATAACCAATTTAAGTTAAAATATAATATTTATTATTTATAATACTAGAGTTTTTTTTAGGAATTTACATAAATAAATTCACCGCTAAATTAGGCATGAAATTTGTGAACTTTTAATTACGTATCGTTAGTAGATCACGAGCCCTAAATAATTGGAAACGTTTTTACAACACATTAAAAATATTGATATTTGTTTATACGGATGGATATTTTATTTATTTATTTATTAAATTAGAAAAACCATCAATTGGAAACTGTGGTCAACCTTTTCCTCTTACTTGTTTTGCCTACGTTTGACTTTGTCTAGTGGATACTTTGAATCGAGTTTTAAATTATTAATTTATTTAATACATATTTAAAAATAATAATTTCAATTTTATTTATTATTAAAAATATATATGCAAATTACATATCTCTTCCACGTTAAAGAAAGGAAGAAAGAACCGAACAAGGAGAAGACCAATAACTTTGATTATTAAAATGATTTGTGTTTTTCATATATATATATATATATATATATTTGAAACCCGGAATTATAAAAATTAAATTAAATAATTAGAATTACATATCCAAGAAAAGGAAATAAAATTTTGCAACCTTGGGTAAGTTTTTTTTTAATGTTATATGTTTGACTTAATTATTATATTTTTTAAAAAGTAAAACAAAAGAAAAGGAAAACGTAAAAGAAAAGGAAATTGTCGAAATTTCTTGCACTACATCTTCTTATGTTTTGCTCCTTTCAATTTGGAATGTGACACTACAATAAAAAATCTAATTAAAAATTAGTTAAAAAATAAACAATTATTTTTAAGGTTCCCAAAAATTTGGGAAAGTTGAAACTCTGTCTCGTAGGTATCAAAACTTGTGAACTATCTTTTATATTGAATATTTTTATTTAATTGAAAGTATTTTCATAAATTTAGTCTATTTAAACTATTTATTATAATTATACTTGAATAAGAACAAAATAATTAAAATCTCTTCATTATTCCACTTATAAATTTATAAGAAATCGTCATAATTAAATTTAGTAACAAGAATTTTTAGTAAATAAAAAAGGATTCGGGCTATACAAAATTTCATATCTTTCATATATTAAAATATATACTTTTTTATTTTTTATTTAGTATTTATATTTACATAAAAATAATTTATCTTATTGATCAAAATTTTAATTAATAATAAAATATCGATAAAAAGGAAAATTTGCATATACCCACCCTCAAACTAATTCCTTGAATTTTTACTTTGAATAGAGAACAGATAAATAAATACTTTAAGTATTAAAAATAAAAAAATTGTAATTCTATACGAATTTACCTTCTAGTCCAAATTGATCGTGCAACGGGTCAATATATGATGGCTATTGGGGGATTCATTGACTTTTATTATATATTTTTTATTATAAACTTTATGATAATTAATAATACAACAAAGAAATAACTTTTTTGGTCAAAGCTGTCGTTCGGTGAATGTTGAGAGTACGTGTTTAGATGTCCAAAACGACGGCTCAGTTCGGTCGTATCATGACCTTACTATACTATGTACGTAGGAGCCTCGTGAGACGATAGGAACGAAAACAATAGTTGCATGGTTTTTCTTCTTCTTCATCAATTTATCTCAATTATTCTTTTACTATTTATTCGGTTATCATGAAAAGCCCTTTTTAGTTGATTTAGTGAATAAATAAACGATTTTGATAGGAAGAAAAAATATATATTTATTTAGGGCTATGTAAATTTGTAAATCTAAGCCCTTTGGAAACATTTATGCCAATTGAAAAAAAACACGTACATATAGATCAAATTTATTGTTTAATTTTAAATTGTCAATTGATTAAATAGTTAGTCCAAAATATATAATTTATACAAATTATTAATATAAAATTTTTATCAACCTTTTAAATTTGATATGAACAAATTAAATTTTATTCAAATTACTATAAAATGTGGAGTTTACGTAAATTGTTTACGTTGATTTAATTATTCAAATGAAATTTTAAAAAAGGGAGTTATATCTCATATTAATAGTTTTTTATAGATACATCTCATTTAACATGTCAACTAGTTAGGAATAAGGTTGCGTACTATTAAGATCTCCCCAGATCCCGCTTAACAGCGAGATTTCTACTGGTGTTGTTGTCGTTGATTATTTCATGGAAAGTTTCAAACATATAATATTTTGGAAAATTTTAAAATTATAAAAAATTAATTCAATAATTTTAAAATTTAAAATTTAAATATATTAAATCACATGAAAATATGATGTCTTTTACCTTAATTTTTAATGATATTATAACCTTATTAG
Organism: Erythroxylum kunthianum; assembly: GCA_024582655.2. Classification (NCBI taxonomy): domain Eukaryota; kingdom Viridiplantae; phylum Streptophyta; class Magnoliopsida; order Malpighiales; family Erythroxylaceae; genus Erythroxylum; species Erythroxylum kunthianum. Next base: position 1,710,920 of record JANIMX020000111.1, read on the forward strand.
AGACTTACTTGGAAATATAAATTGGCCTTTTGTACAAACATTAAGAATAAATGAATATGATTTTAGTTTTTTAAGTGGTAAAATTATCACTTCTGATAAGATCACATTAGATTTTTTTTTCTATTTATGTCAATTCCGATTTCCTGAAATCCTATATTATAACAAAATATTAAAAATAGGATTAATTGGTTGTTCTTTAAACACTCTCTTTCACATTCGTATTATTTTTCCTTTTCTTAATAGGTTTCTGTAATGCCTTTCACAAATGGAGTCCGTTATGTTGTTATTATCCAACTTGTACTCTGCTATATAAATCCAAAGTTGTCAATTCTCAAAACCCACGTTTTGGAATAGCAACACCAACTACCTTCTCAGGTTTCTCTGGTTCGTTCTACTTTGAATTGTTAAAAAGTCTTGGTTTAGACTCTCTGATACATTTCAACTTCCTGGAAGAATCTTTCTTCATGGTAGTACTGCCTTCTCGTCTCTTCCATCTTATGTTTATCTGTTGTTGTTTTTTTTATGTTCTGTTTCTTTTCTAAATCATGGATTGACATGTGCAGGCACGAGAGACTGAAGACATCAGATACGATGAGGTTGGTTTCATTCTGTTCTGGAAATATATTTGGTTCTTTCTTTGTTTGTAATTGATTCAAGTCCTGAAAACTGATTACTTTCGCAGGAGTTTATAGAGAACAGTCGGGGGTTGAAGCTTTTTACGTGCTCATGGATTCCAATAAACCAGGAACCGAAAGCAATAATCTTCATCTGCCATGGTTACGCCATGGAATGCAGCATCACCATGAACAGTTAGTCTTGTTTTTTTTTCATGGAAAAAGCTGTTCTGTTTTTTCTGATGACCTCATTTCTGATTTTTTGGACGATTTTCTGATTCAATCAGGTACTGCGATGAGACTTGCAAAAGCGGGTTATGCTATTCATGGGATAGATTATGAAGGGCATGGAAAATCAGATGGGATTCAAGGTTATGTCGAGTGTATGGATTATGTCATTGATGATTGCTGCAATCATTTCAGTAGTATATGTGGTAAGAATTTCTGAAACTCTTTTGATCCAAGTACTCCTTTTTTTATGATCTTAAGTGGGTGATGATTATTTTCTTCTTCTGTTTTTGGATTGTTCTCAGAGAAGACAGAGAATAATGGGAAAATGAGGTATATGCTTGGAGAATCCATGGGAGGAGCAGTAGCTCTCCTTGTTCACAGAAAGCAGCCAAATTTCTGGGATGGTGCTATTCTAGTTGCCCCCATGTGTAAGGTTTGTTCATGTCCTTTAGTGGATCGGGACTTTGAACCTGTAATTTGCATATCTCAATTCTCAACTGCTCTCTTCCTCTCTCGGGATATGCGGAGATCACTTGTTTATATTAAAAATTTATAGTTTTAAGATTTTCCATGTTGGTCTTCCTACAAAACTGGATCTAAATCCTCTATTTCTAAAGTTTTTTTTTCCTTTTTCACTTGTTTAGAAGAAAATCATCTTAAGAGGGTTAAAAATACCCTTCCCAATGTGAAGATGCCAATTTTCCAGGAACCTGAAACTGCCAAAAGAATAAGGGAAAAAAAAAAGTTGACAGAAACTTTTCTGTCAGATTTTGCATTGCTCATGTACTTCCTTTTCACTTATGTTCTGCATTAGGATATTAACTACTCTGTTTTTTACAGATTGCTGAGGATGTGAGACCATCTCCGGTTGTTGTCAATGTCCTCTCCAAGCTCAGCAATGTTATTCCAACTTGGAGAATAATCCCAACTAAGGACATCATTGATACAGCATTTAAAGTTCCTGAAGTTAGAAAAGAGGTAACTTCAAAAAAAAAAAGAAGAAATTCTTCAAACTTGGAAGTTCCAACACTTTTTTCTTTAACAAATCAATGGAATCTGAACATTCATGATGGTAACTTAAATCACAGATTAGGCTAAACAAATACTGCTACAAAGGTCGTCCTCGCTTGAAAACTGGATATGAACTTCTAAGAACTAGCATTGACCTGGAACAGAGGCTTGAAGAGGTCTGTTACTTCTTATCCAATCCTGTTTCCTCGTGTTTTAATCTCAAATTCCTGATGGGTTTTAACTCTTTTTTTTTTTCTTTTTCAGGTGTCATTGCCATTTATACTCCTCCACGGTGAGGAAGACAGAGTGACAGATAAATCTGTCAGCAAACAACTGTTCACAGTGGCTTCAAGTCCTGACAAGACCATCAAGATGTATCCTGAAATGTGGCACGGTTTATTGTATGGAGAACCGAAGGAAAATTCTGATATTGTGTTTTCTGATATTATAAGCTGGTTAGAGGAAAGGATTAGTCTTGGAAGTAGGAGGTTGGAGATGGAACAAAAGCAAGCTAATGATGATTTGTCCAATCATCAAGTTAAGCCTGTGAGTGAAGTTGCTGTGTCAGAATCAGAAATTTGAGTAGAAAATGGGAAGGGATAAAGGGTTTATCAGGAAAGTGAAGGGTACTCATATTTTGCATGTGAAATGCTTGTTCTATAGGATTGAATTCAATTCAGGAGTGCACTTTATCTTGGAAATGAAAAAAAAAATGTCTTTCAATGCTCTTAGTTTCAACGAACCAACCGAGAATTTAGTGTCAGGAAAAGGACTCATTTTTCTCATAGCGAGAAAAAAGTGGGGATCTAGAAGAATAACAAAAGTACCCCTTTCCTACAACAAATCTTTGAATTTTCTATATTTTCCAAAAAAAGATTTTCTATTTTGGTACGTCGGATTGTACTGACTAATTTCTGTCGGATAGTACTAATCTGTTCTGGATAATACTAACTATTTATCTATAATATTATAAGGCGTTTGGTGTTGTTTCGGATAAACAGTTTGACTAAATTATACTGTGTTTGATGTTGTTTCGGATAACATATCGGACTATTTTTTTATAATTTTTTTTAATATTAGGTGACACTAGG
>JANIMX020000111.1:1789082-1808773 GCA_024582655.2 Erythroxylum kunthianum
AGTGATAATCTCATCATAGTAATTGTGCAAATATCCTTAGACTTGAGGTATTCAAAGATATCTTGGATATCGACCCTATACTTTGACTCCATTCCTTGTTACCTCAAAGTTAAGGTCGCTCATAGGGTGGTGATTGGGTACAACTCTCAATATTCGAAGGTAATTGGATAGCCAACAAAGAATTCACTCCTGATAGAAGGAGATGATACCTATGGCCTTTTGTCAAGGTTATTACTCAAGAGTCTCTGGCCATAGCAGAATATGTCATGAAGATAATATTCAAAGACAAATATAGTAATGAGATCCCGAGATGAATACCAAAATCACTTGGCCTAGATCTCCATGTCTAGTGGGAGATGACACGAAGTCCACACTCTGAACCGAGTGAGGTGATAGAATGGTGAAAGGACGAATTGCACAAAAATTATCTATGGAAAGGTTCGTAAGTTGAAAAATTGACTATCGAAGAGTTCGAATGTCAATCCAATTCTTCTCCGGTAAATTTTGATCATGATGTATTGTTAAGGAACTCACATGATATGATCGGATTAAATATTAATCCAATTAACCGAAAAATAACCGGGAACCTAAGGGTCACACACGATAAAGTTTTGAAAGAATTCAAATAATTTTACGAAATGTTGCGTGAGAAATGTTCAATATATGTCTTTTGGTGAAAATACACCATCGCACACGCCCATCCTGGGCATGATCGGAGGGCGTGTCCAAGTTTAAAATACACCCAGCGCACACGCCCATTCTAGGTATGTCGTTTGGGCATGTCACCTATAAAGAACATATATAATGTTCATTTCCAGCTGTAATTGTGACTTCTTCCAACTCTCTCTCTCTCTAATATTTCGTAAATACACAAAATATAGAGAACCAGAATTGTTTTGGACAGATTCAAGAGTGTGATTGTTGATTTTTGTTTATGCATGTCAAGTAATTGTTGCTTGATCATGTTGCATGTAACATAATCAACATTAAACTCTCAATTTGGAGTGTTACTAGGTCTTGTACCTTATTGATGCTCAAAGATCAGTCTCTATACATTTGTTTTCTTCAATTCTAGTGTGGTATTATACTACTGTGAAGGAGTTGGTGTTTGTGACAACCAAACTAAGGATAAGACTCAAATGTTGGTGGAGAATTAAAAGGTAAAAGGTTATCTTCTTAAAAATGTTATAGTTACCAATTTTATTGCATGCATGTTGATTCTGGATTTTTGGTGATTTATTGATTATGAAAATTTTGAAATTTCTTGCTTCTGCTGCCTTGCATGTATGTGATGCATGTGCCTTTAAATCCCTACATATCCTTCGCTATATTGTTGTTGTTTCCAAGTTTGCAAGCCATAAAAGATGTGATTCAGTTAGCAAAATAAAACAAGAAAATTCACACAACAAATGTTTGTACAATTACATTGTACCTTTTTGGGCTCGCTACAATTGCTAGCAAAGTGACTCTTATTTCCATAATTAAAGCACTTGGCTCTTTTCGTGTTTTGCTTTTTAAAAGGACATTTTCCTTTTCCATGTTGGTTCCACTTTATCTTCTTGAAGTATTGAGTATAATGGGTATTTCTCTTACCCTTTTTTCATTTGCGCCTACCGTGATGTTTACAGTTTCCAATTTATAGTTCCATGTGAGTTAGAACTAATTGCATATATCTCAGAGATATTTTGAAGGCTTCAAGACATACTTCTTCTAATATAAGATGCCTCATAACATCTTTTATCGTCTTGATGCTCTCGTTGTAAGTTATATGCATCTTCATATGCTCCCAACTTTAAGGTAACGAATGGATTAAGACTTATACTTGATACTTATATGATAATTCATAACCAATATCATGCAATTCACTTATCATATTTGACATATGCCTTAAATGCTTTTGCATTGTGTGAGCTGGACTTTTTTTTTTATATGTCAAACTTGATAGTAAGTGACCTCACTTTGGTCACTAATGTGCCTCCAAAATGTGCAACTAAAGCAGACCATAAATCCTTAATAGTACTCACGCATGATATCATTATCCATTCTACTCAACAATGTAATGCGAGCCAATGAGTTATTTTTCTACCATATTTTATAAGCATCACGATACTTTTTATGTTGGGCCATATTACCTTCCTCAAGAATATCTATGGTTTTATTTAATGGTTCAAGAGCCTCTTACTTCTCCAATATATATTGAATTTTCATGTTCAAGATTTCATAATTGTTTCCATTTAATTTTTCACCCTTGTTGAGTTCAACAACAATATTCTTTGATGTAGTAACCATAATTAAAACATAAAGTTTCTACATAAAGAAAGAAATAGTATATATACACATCAATGTCATGTTATACATATATATTTAGCGAATAATTAATTTTCCATTAACTATGAAATCGAAAAAGTACGTATATTCTCAATCATCATTCATATGAAAACTAAATATCAATTATTGTATTCAAAAAGAATTTTCAAGTAAACGTTCATATAATATATATTATGAAAATTGAAAAAAAAAACAAACTTGATATACATAAATAGACATAATTCATAGAGTTCAGTACCACTTAGTTCAATATATAATAATGAACTCTACACAATATAGTCGACTAATTCATGTGATAAAGCTCTTGAAGCTCGATATGCCAATTATTATGATTATTTTGACCAGAAGACTAATTAGATACAAAATCCTAATCAATTCTTTTCTATGAATTTCTCTCATAAACATTATCACCAACCATTTATATGTTTTCAGATTAGGCCAATCTAAGTTCTAGAAGATACATAATAGTTCACTTTTTAGTTGTGGCAATGTTAAGAGTAAAGCTATGTAGTTTACTTTAGCATCTACAAAAGCCGGATAACCTCCAAAATACAGGTTTTGCATTAAGTTATTAATAGTAATAACATGTTATGTTAGATATTCTCCAAGCAGGCATCACATTTGGAGTAACTGCACATACATAATAATGACTCAACTCATATATGTTACAGTATGCAGAAATCTAGGTGATCTTTTCATAATTGACATTTTTCTAAAAACAGGAATTAGAAGCCAATGCACAAAACCAAGAAATTATAAGATGAATGATTTAACTAACACAATAATTAACTCATGTTCGTAATGAAATTATAATTATACTTAAAATTACAATTTCAATTGTTATTAAACTAATCATGTTAAATTATAATTATATCATTTTTATTATAAATATATTTCTAATTATTATAGAACCAATCAAATTAAATTGTAATTATTCTCTATATTAATGCTGTAGAGAATGTATATTTTGGATACTTTCCTTGTAAATGCACTATGTGTTGTATATATTGTAATATTTGATTGTCTTCAAGGCTTAATACATATTTAACTTTTTCATCAACAAAAAAAAACCAATCAAATTAAATTATTAATTAGAAACTTATTTCTAGTTATTATTTCACTAATAATTTCAGTTTTATTAGGAACTTATTTCTAATTTTATATAATGTTTGAATCAATTAAATTAGAAATTTATTTCTAATTTATTATTAAACTCATAAGTTAATAATTTAAATTTAATTTGTAATTCTCCAAGTTACATACTGCTGGTTTTCTTTCCCATATTACATATTGTACCCCGACTCTTCTTTCTCATAACTACGTACACTCTATGAATTAACATCCCTTTCTTTGGACCGACAAGTATATAAATACCAATTTATATCTGACTATATAGTACGCATGCATCAATCGAACTGTATAACAATATCAGCCATATGCAGCGTGCAGATATCCAGCTAGTAACCACAAGAAGATAGGTGAGGAGCCGAATGATAATTTGATAACTAGCCATACAACTGGTTTGCATTTTATGATCAATTTATATACAGAATATGCTTATCTATAAGTATTTTTATATCCATAACTTAAATACTCTAATATATTAAATTTAATTGATGACTTCAGTAAGATAACGATGAACCTGCCATGTAACTAGAAGTTGAAATTTAAGAATGAGGTTGGAATATTTGTCAGGAGGACATAACTTGTCTCTTTCTCTTCCTATCCATCTCGATCTTAACATAGAAGCTTGTTTTAAGGGCACTTGTCTTTGAAGATATAATGTTGTTACAATTGTCTTTGACCGCAAGGCTCAGTGTGGGTGCATGGTCGTTAAGACCAAAAACAATTGAAAACCTTCTAAATACATATTGGATGCTTGGAAGCCTATCTGCTGCCGTTCAACCAAAAGTTGCTGCCCCCACTCAAATTCTAATTCTGATATACTGTCAAAGCTATCGACAATTGTTATATGCCAACATATGTTTGTTTATCAAATATACCGGTAAATGTTGTAATGCCCCCAAAATTTGTGGAACTATGTAGTTAATGTCTGCTAAAACACATCTTTCAGCGTGCCTTAATGCCTTTTGGATGTACATATGTGATATCAGTTGGATGCCAAGCTATCTTTTTTTCTTTTTACTAGTCGAGATGTTAAAAACTCTTGGAACACTCGTTTTTTCTAGACTGATTGGGCTTGTGAGTAATCTGGTTAGAGTATCATACCATAGAATAAACATATTCTGATTTGTGAAGCCCTTTCACAAGTCATTTGATTTTGTTCTCCAATTCAAGTGGACGGGCTTACTAATTGATGATCCTATCTATCTATATATTAAAGTTGTCTCATTCTTGATTGTTAACTATGAAGTGGTTGGAACATCAGAATCATTATCAGAGAATGAGCGGAAGAAAGGAGTAGCATTTTCTTCAATTGCCTTGTTAACAACATAATTTTCTTCCCAATAATATGTGATGCATATATAGAATATGGTCGTCATATGTTGATGCAAGACTTAGTTTTCTATAGGCGACAAGAGGTCCTGTATCAAAGCAATAAGTCCTAATTATGTCTAAGCTCTCATCACTATTTAAGGCAAGGTTAAGAGCTTAATCAAATGGAAATCAAAGTTACTTTGATGCTTTGCTGGACCGAGAATAATGTTTCCTCCTGATTTTTCATAATATTATGATGCATTTAGTTGTTCACTTGGTTGTAGAAGCAAAACTTAGAGGTCCTTATATAAGCATACACATGGATGTATTCTATTCAAAGGTAAAATATATATTATTACAGATTGTGTTTGACCAATAGAAGTCCTAATCTAATAATAAGACATATAGCTATTAATGTTTTTTTAATCTTTGGTGATATTAGTGTTGGGAATAATGAATATTATGATATTTTGAGACATAATATTTTATTGATTAAATTGAAAATTTGAATAACAAATTATGGATTTGTATTCTATTCTACAAGATCTTTAAAACGGTATATTATGTGCTCAAAATGGTTGAGTAATGAATGAAAAATTGATCCTCAAAGTCACTATGTTGATAAGTTGTTGAGAAATAAAAGGGAACTTCAAAATACAAATCTAATATTACTTATGAGTAAGAATGTATAAGTGTTTATAAGTTGAAACTCTTGTTATAGGCTTGTGAATAAGTAAGCTAAAAGGTTTTCTCTTGAGCGCGCAAGGGGTGCAGATCCAATTCCCTCGGGGTAGGGGACGCACCCGCAAGACGTGGGCGACGCGAATGTCAGGACAAATTGAGCCACCCAAAAGTTAATTTTTATTTCTCAACGAACCCTACCTTTAGTCCATTAATCACAACAAAACCTAATCCTCTCCTATAAATAGAGATTATTCGCGTTAGCCGAAACACACCCACAAAAAGTCGAAACTCTCTCTCTCTCTGCGTCGTTTTTGTTTTCTGGTGATAAATCAGGTACGGTTCAATTCGTGCCTCTCGCTGTTGTACTGTAATGCGAGCCTCTCGTTGTTGTATCCTAGGAGATTAGACGTCCACGTTTCTCAAGCACAGAGGAGAAGACGAATCTGTCTTAAAGAAACTGTTTCAACGATGCTCAATGTCTTCGCTTTGATTGTTCCTTTTCTTTCAGGTTCACGGTATAAATTAATTCTTTTTATTTTTCGATTTGTTTACTGTTTTATTATTTTTGTTCTTTTGAATTATACGCATATTGATTTATTAGATCTAATAATTGTTTTGTCAGATGTAACATCCGATTCTTTAAATTTGAATTGAATTGGCCTAAATTATATTTATAGTTTTTGATGTTTATTTCATATTATTTTTTAATTTTATTTTTATTAAAATTTAATAATATTATTTTTAAATATTAAATTTAGATAAAAATTACAATGAAGTTATTATTTATTTATTACAAAAAAAAATCCATGATCATTATCATTACCAAATAAAACTTCACAAATAGAATCTAATCCTAGTCATGACTTTTGTTATTTACGTGATGATCAATATCATCTCTTTTCCTATCACTTTTTGAAATTTGAGATCCCACCACACACGAGGTGTTCAAATCCTTCTTCTCTTCACCAAAATCTGTGATTCCATGAAGTTCTTGTATGGTGTTTCCATGTCAAAAATGACAAAAACGCATCTTCAGTGAATTGAAGTAATCAAGAAAGGAAAGAAAAATAGTTTGGATTCATCAAAGTCAAATATTGATTCATTACTCTGGAGTAATGGTTCAAATTTAAGATGAAACTAAATCCATTAGGCAAAAGGAGAAAGTCTGAGATAATCAGCTGCGCGAGAGATCTATTTGATCGGGAAGTTTTTAGCAAAGAATTTATAATTTATTTAAAATTTTAAAATAATTTATAAAAAATAAGAATATATTAATTAGATTAAACTTATTTTTAATTCTAAATTATGAATTCTTTATTTATAAAATATTATATTTAGTAATTTATTTAATATAGATGAAGACTTTTTTATGAGAGTGAATCTTTGAGTAAACAATCTTTTTTCTAAAAAATACAAGTATGAGTTCATAATCAATGACGTGCAAATGTGTTAATTTATTTTTAGTTACTTTTTAGTGAAAAAATGTGTACAGTTATTCAAACAAACTTATTATACCTATGCCAAATTTTCATATAAGATCCTTCAAGTACTCTTAATAAAAAATTGAGTGATATCGAGTTTAGTCGGGTTTAATCTCCCAATGGGGTTCATCCCTTCATCCCTGAACGAAACTCGATATCGGATTTAATCTCCCAACTAAACCCGATATCGAGCTTAATCTCACAATAAGTTTATTCCTTCATTCCTCAACAAAATCTGATGTCAGGTTTAATCTCTCAACTAAACCTGACTTCGAGTTTAATCTCGTAACGAAATCTGATATCGGGTTTAATCTCCCAATTAAGTTTATCCCTTTATCCCTCAACGAAACCTGATATAGGGTTTAATCTCTCAACTAAACCCGATATCGGGTTTAATCTCCAACGAAACCAAAATTCGCGCAACAGATAATCAAATGAAAAACTCAACAGAATCATACGCAACAAAAAATAATGAAACAAAATAGTGTGGTCGAATCACATTCATTCATAATAAAACAGTTTATACACAATTAAAATAAAAGTACTCAAGGTACAAGTTTTGAAGGCCATTACAAAAAATTTACACAAAAGAAATATACAAAGTACAATAGACTCAATCTCTTCATCCCTCAACGAAACCCGAATCAGATTTAATCCCCCAATTAAACCTGATAAGCTTGAATGACCCAAGATGTAAAAACCTTAAATGCAAGAAAAAATAATGGTAGAGGAGGCGTTATCACTCAATTTATTATTAAGAGTAGTTTAGACATCTTACATGAAAATTGAGTATAAGTATAATAAGTTTGTTTGAGTGGTTATAAACGTTTTTTCATTAAAAGGTGGCTAAAAATGAATTTTGGATTTGAGATGTTGTTATATTTGACTATTTTTATAAAATACAAAGGAAAAGTTGAGTATAATTGATGTCTCTTATTCGATATTCATAAATTGAAAAAATTAAGTTTGTCGTGTTATGTCCTCAAATAAAATGAGAAAACTGAAATTTGTGTGTTGTATTGTAGAAAAATACTTATTTATATATATTTCTTAAGTGTGAGGAACAAGGCAGTGTCTGAATCCAAGCACATCGTTGAATGCCAAACGTTGCAAATATGGTAAACACTGGTACAACACAAGCTAGAAATCAATCCCTTTGTATTAAAATATACGTAGCAACTCACGACTTTGTCTGCCTTGTATTTAACATGATTTTTTTATTACAATACAAAAAACAAACAAATGACCATAAACAGGAATTGATGACTAAATCAAATCCAACTTTATAAAGGTTTTTCCTTTTTTTAAATGTAGGGGAAAAAAAAAAGAACTGAAAAGAACAGCACAATTGCACTGGCATATGCCATAAAACCCCACACACACTCAATCATACCTAGTCTCAACTTTAGCCCATGAAAACTCTATTCTTTTATTAGGAAAAAAATATATTAATTTATAGAAAATAATTATAAATTATTTTAAAACATATTAAAATATTAAATTTATAAGACTTTTTTTATTATGTATTCATTTTATTTTAAAAATTATCACATTTCCTACTCATTTATATGAAAATTCAATTTCTTATTAAAGCGTTGTTAATTGACGATAATTATTAATATATTTTCAAAATAAAGATTTTAAAAATAATATGTAATATAATTTACTTATATTAATTTTTTTGGTTTAATTTTGTATCATAAAACATTATTATTTAATTATTAGAAAATTTTTCTCTGTTGTTAATTTTTAATTTTTATACATATTTGCATTAAAATAAAATAATTTTATTTCTTTATAAAATAAGTAAAAATATTATAAAGATAATAAATAATAATATTTAAAATGTAAATAATAAACTAAAATAGGTAACAATTTAAGAAAATAATTTAAAAAATGAGTGCACGAAGCTTCACTAACCTCACTCAGAATATCACACAAAACGTATCACAACCTCTCATATTGCACCATCTGGATCACAGCCGTACACCCATTTCTCAGAAAACAAATTCAGAAAAAAAATCCTAAAAAGCTCATTTTCCCAGATTGCCCCCATGAACGTTTAACTCGAGTTAACTCAGGCAAAAGCAAGATTAAGAGGATGATTAGTTTTAATGCCGGCACTTTCTTAACGTTTAAACCAAACCCCAAAATAAAGCTACAGAACATTTAATCCGATTCTGAGTGCGGCCGAGTCAACGATTCCTCTCCCAACACACCTCTTTTGACCACCCGCAATCCTCTTCTCTTCTCTTCTCTGAGCTTTATAATTCTTCTTATTCTTTTTTTTAATTTTAATTTTCGCGATTTCGAAATCGGACCCAACAAAACTCGGAAAGTACCGGACCTCTAAATTTAGCGGATCGGCTGCTAAATTTAGGGGTTGAGGGGGACTGATTAGGGTTTCGTATCGTAGTCGAGGAAGATGATGATCTCCAGGGGATTGTTCGGGTGGTCCCCACCGCACATACAACCGTTAACTCCGGTGTCAGAGGTGTCGGAACCGCCGGAGTCACCTTCTCCGTACGTCGACACCAGCACAGAGGCTGCGGCGGCTGCGGCTGCGGCAGCGCAGGCGGAGGCGGAGGAGGAGATTGAGGAGGCCGAGGAAATGGAGCCGCCGCCAGCCGCCGTTCCGTTCTCGAGGCTCTTTGCTTGCGCGGACAGGCTTGACTGGGTGCTCATGATCGTCGGCTCCCTCGCCGCGGCGGCGCACGGGACAGCACTTGTTGTTTACTTGCACTACTTCGCGAAGATCATAGAGGTTTTAAGAATAAAGAACGAGGATCCATTCGATAGGTTCACAGATGTGAGTAATGTGAACAAACTCTTTCAGTTCAGTCTTTTAGTGTGTATGTGCGTTATCTTCCTTTTAGTTTTTTGGTGGAAGTGAAGCCGTTGGAAGTTGGAAGCCAGTTAGGGTTTTGAGCGAGCTTGAAAACTAAGGTTGTTTAGTTATGTTGCTTTGTTTGAGATTGCTTGGTGTGTAGGCTCGCTAGTGGGATTTCTTCTACATTTTTGGGAGCACATAATTGAAATTGTTTAGTTTCGGATTCTATATGTTAAAGCTCTATTTATTTCTTGGTGCTGTAGTTTCTGAAATGGACAGAGATTTGGGTTCTTTCTTCTGGATGTTGTTTATTTTGTGTGAGTTGGTCATGGGATTGTATGTCCAAATCACAAGATTGTTGTCTTGGTCATCTTTATTGCGTTTTCAGCTCTTCATTGAGAGGTTTCACAGTAGGGTGTAAAGGAAAGTACTCAGTGAGTTGGTGCATGTGAGTTTTTTATTTTGAGAATGCATGGTTTGGGAGTGCTTTTGTTAGGATGCATGCGCCATGGAATCCCTTTATCTAACTACGCACAAGGGTGGTTAGGTTTGTGAATTGTTATGCTATCTTTTGTATTAGGATGCTGTGGGAGTTTTGGCTGGGACTCTACTGATTGATCCTGTCTATCATGATTGTTGAGTAGTTAGGGGAGTTTTGGCTGGGACTCTACTGATTGATCCTGTCTATCATGATTGTTGAGTAGTTAGTTTTGTGCAGCTTTTTGTTTTTCTAGGGATTTGATTGATAATAGTGGAATATTAGAAGCTAGTATAGGTGATATTTCTATTCAGACATTACCATCTGTGGTTTTACAGTTTGGAGTCTTTAATAATGTATCACTTTGTATCCATTAGATAAATTCAACGTATAATACTATCTGGTGATCCTTGACAGACCTGTAGAATTTTCAGCTTATTTATGTTAAACTCTGGGCAAATAAGATATGAAGTAATGTACACCCTTAAGCGGTAGTCAATTAGAAAAACATTTTTTCCCAGTTGTGTAATTCTCTTCCCTGGAATGAAAAATTGGACGTTTCTCTCTAAATCTTGGATTCTTTTTGATTATGTGCCAATTTTTGCTCATAGAGTCTTGATATTTTGACTTCTGGAATAATTTAGTTTAATTTTATTTCTTCACTGATGAAATATCTGAACTGAAAAATTTGTGTTTAATTCTCATTTGCATTCAGATTGATGTGCAAGCTCACACCATTCATAAATGGCATTTTCACCTAGTCTTTTCCTTTCTGATGACAGTTCACTAAAAAATTAGGTTCTCCTTTTGATCCTTTACTTTATGTGATGTGCTGTACATCTCAACAGTTTGTTCTCTATTTAAATAGCTTATATATCATCTTCTGTATGGTTTTAACTATGATGTTTTCTTTGCAGCTTGCTTTAAAGATTGTTTACATAGCCTGTGGTGTGTTTGCTGCTGGTTGGATTGGTGAGTTTTATCCATTAATTAGCTTTTTTACATCTCTTTTGACCATTTCATGATACGTTTTTTAACCTTTGACATTGTCTTTCTTTCTGTAACAGAGGTTTCATGCTGGATTCTAACTGGAGAACGTCAGACAGCTGTCATAAGGTCAAAGTATGTTCAAGTACTACTTAACCAGGATATGAGTTTCTTTGATACCTATGGGAATAATGGCGACATTGTTAGTCAAGTATTGAGTGATGTGCTACTCATTCAGTCTGCTCTTAGTGAAAAGGTACATAACAGCTAAATTCTTTCCTCATGCACCTCAAGTTAATTGCAGTTTTGGGAAAATGTTAAGCTTGAATGACCCTTCACAATGCAGGTTGGAAATTACATTCATAACATGGCTACATTTTTCAGTGGCCTTGTTATTGGATTTATCAACTGCTGGCAGATAGCGCTCATAACATTAGCCACTGGTCCATTCATTGTTGCTGCAGGTGGAATATCAAATATTTTTCTTCACAGGCTTGCTGAGAGCATTCAAGATGCATATGCTGAAGCAGCTAGCATTGCAGAACAGGTATTCTTTTTCCCTGTCTTTCAACACTGACATTACCAGTCCCCCTCGCTTCCAAGGTATATGTCTGTGCCCCAAAAAAAGGAAAAAATTATCAAGATTCATATGATCTGAGACATTGTAATCTTCTTTTCGTATTTGGATTGATCAAGTCCTGTCTAGCTGTTATGGACATGCTCTAGATTTCCTCTTTTGTGGACATCCTTTAAACAATCAGTATGTTGAATTGGTTACTTTTTTCTGTGTTTTGCTGTATATCAGAATGTGTCCTCTTGATGATCGGTTATTTTCAATTTGGCTGCTGTTATTGATTGTAATGTTTGAACTTATTAGCATTCAGTTGTAACATAGCCATTATTCTGGTGATATATTTTAGAGTTTTGTTACTTAATGTAATACTTTCTTCATGTTATGCAGGCAGTCTCTTATATAAGGACATTGTATGCATTCACAAATGAAACTTTGGCAAAGTATTCTTATGCAACCTCCCTACAGGCAACTTTGAGATATGGTATTTTGATTAGCCTTGTGCAAGGATTGGGGCTTGGGTTTACATATGGGCTTGCTATATGTTCTTGTGCCTTGCAACTTTGGGTTGGTAGGTTCCTGGTTATACACAATAAAGCTCATGGTGGGGAAATAATTACGGCCTTATTTGCTGTGATATTGAGTGGCCTGTAAGTCTCTAGTTTTCTTCCTCTTTCTGTTGCTATGTTATCTATATGTTTTCTTATTGTCCATATCTTTTGCATTTGGTAGTGGACTAAATCAGGCAGCAACAAATTTCTACTCCTTTGACCAAGGACGAATTGCAGCATATAGACTCTATGAGATGATAAGCCGATCATCCTCTACTGTTAATCAAGATGGGAACACCCTAGTTTCAGTACAAGGAAATATTGAGTTTCGGAATGTATATTTTAGCTATCTTTCTCGTCCTGAGATACCCATCTTGAGTGGATTTTACCTCACAGTACCTGCTAAAAAGGCCGTGGCCCTTGTTGGAAGAAATGGCTCAGGAAAAAGCAGTATTATCCCACTCATGGAGCGGTTTTATGACCCTACATTAGGTATTAATGGCTTTTCAATTTCTAATACAATTACGAGCTAGTGCTGTTGTCTCACTTAACTTATTTTTTTTTTCCCACAAGTTATATTGAACATGCAAATTCTACTGATTTCCTCCGTTCTTTTGTTCAGGGGAAGTTCTTCTGGATGGAGAAAACATCAAAAACCTGAAACTAGAATGGTTAAGAAGCCAAATAGGACTGGTTACGCAGGAACCTGCCCTACTAAGCTTGAGTGTGAGAGACAATATTGCTTATGGACGAGATGCTACTATGGATCAGATTGAAGAAGCTGCCAAAATAGCACACGCACATACATTTATCAGTTCACTTGAGAGAGGCTATGAAACACAGGTGAAACTTAATGTACAGAAATTGTAACTTAAACCTTTGTTGTTTTTTTTCTCTTTGATCTATATTTTTAGAAAATGAATTCTTGTGGATTTCAGGTGGGTAGGGCTGGTTTGGCACTCACGGAGGAGCAGAAAATTAAACTTTCTATTGCTAGAGCAGTTCTTTTAAACCCAACAATTCTTCTTCTAGATGAGGTTACTGGTGGACTTGATTTTGAAGCTGAGAGAGCAGTTCAGGAAGCTTTAAATCTCCTTATGTTGGGACGTTCAACAATAATAATAGCCGGACGTCTTAGTCTTATCAGAAATGCTGATTACATAGCTGTAATGGAGGAGGGTCAGCTTGTTGAAATAGGTACACATGATGAATTATTGACCTTGGATGGTCTATATGCAGAGCTTCTCAAATGTGAAGAAGCAGCAAAACTTCCAAGGAGGTATTGTATGGGACTAATTTTTTCCCCACTTACCTTCTGTCAATAGTTTTTGGAAAGGTATATTGAGTATGCTAACATATACTGACAATATGTGTACATTTATCCAGGGTGCCAGTTAGGAATTACACGGAATCTGCTGCATTCCAAATTGAGAAGGATTCTTCTGCAAGTCACAGCTTCCAAGAACCCTCTTCTCCTAAAATGATGAAATCACCTTCTCTGCAGAGAGTTCCTGGTGTATTACGATCTTCTGATGGTGCCTTTAGTTCACAAGAATCCCCTAAAGCTCGCAGCCCACCACCAGAGAAACTACTGGAAAATGGTCTTTCTGTGGATGGAACTGATAAAGAACCATCAATACGAAGGCAAGATAGTTTTGAGATGAGACTGCCAGAACTACCGAAGATTGATGTTCAATCTGCACATCGACATACAGCTAATGGTTCAGACCCAGAATCCCCTGTATCACCACTTTTGACATCTGATCCAAAAAATGAACGGTCACACTCACAGACTTTTAGCCGACCCCTTAGTCACTCTGACGATTTTCCAAATAAAGTTAAGGATGCAAAAGAACTGAAGCACCAAGAATCACCATCATTTTGGAGGCTGGCAGAGCTTAGTTTTGCAGAGTGGCTCTATGCTGTTTTAGGGAGCATTGGTGCTGCCATCTTTGGGTCTTTCAATCCGCTACTTGCTTATGTTATTGCACTGATAGTGACTGCTTACTATAAGTATAAAAGGGATGAACATCACCTTTTGCGACATGATGTAGACAAGTGGTGCTTGCTAATTGCCTGCATGGGAGTGGTGACAGTTGTTGCAAATTTTTTGCAGCACTTCTATTTTGGAATTATGGGTGAGAAGATGACTGAACGCGTTCGGAGAATGATGTTCTCAGGTAAAGAATTCTTTATTTTACACAAGTTGATGCTCTATTATTTAGGAATTGTCCTGTACTTTTCTGCATCAACTTTACCTTATCAGTACCTTTTGACAGCAATGCTGCGCAATGAAGTTGGATGGTTTGATGATGAGGAGAATAGTTCTGACACGTTATCCATGCGCTTGGCTAATGATGCTACATTTGTCCGAGCTGCATTTAGCAACCGACTTTCAATATTTATACAAGACAGTGCCGCTGTCATTGTGGCTGTTGTTATTGGAATGGTGCTCGAATGGAAATTGGCTCTTGTGGCATTGGCAACCTTACCAGTTCTTACTATTTCTGCAATTGCACAGGTTTGCATTATTTTCTGTATCCATTTGGCCCATTTCATTTTTGAGACCATATGATATGTAGGTACTTGCCTAATGCGATAAATGCATTTAAATTTTCTATGATTTCTTTTTTGAGTCCTTGATTGGCTTCATGGAATATATGATTTACAGAAACATTTCATGGTTTTCAAGTTGATGGATGTCCAAATTTAGTTTCTCCAAAATGCTCGTTCATCTAAATATTTATTTGTAGCAATTGTTGAGCTGCTTTCTGGTTGATTCTTCTTAACTGAAAATGTAGCTTATTCATTGACTAAGCTCTTTTTTAGTATCCTGTAAAACATAAACATTGACATCAGTTCCTTTCCCTTTCCCATTGTGGTTATCAATATTTAAAACCAAGTAGATTGGGAGTATGTCCCTGCCACCGGTCAAATCCTGGAGAACAAGTTTTTAGAGTTTGATGAAATACTTTGCACCTAATCGTAAGCATTACCTTCTTGAATGTTGCAGAAGTTGTGGCTAGCTGGATTTTCAAGGGGCATCCAGGAGATGCACAGGAAGGCATCACTGGTACTTGAGGATGCTGTTAGAAATATTTACACTGTAGTTGCATTTTGTGCTGGCAACAAAGTAATGGAGCTGTATAGGTTGCAGTTGAAGAAAATATTCAAGCAAAGTTTTATGCATGGAATGGCCATTGGTTTTGCATTTGGGTTTTCACAATTTCTTCTTTTTGCCTGTAACGCCCTTCTTCTCTGGTACACTGCTCACTCTGTAAAACATGATAATGTGGATTTGTATACAGCTCTCAAGGAGTATATGGTTTTCTCCTTTGCTACATTTGCACTGGTCGAGCCATTTGGGTTGGCTCCTTACATTCTTAAACGACGGAAGTCCCTCATTTCAGTATTTGAAATTATAGATCGGGTGCCTAAGATAGATCCAGATGATAACTCAGCATTAAAGCCTCCAAATGTTTATGGAAGCATTGAGTTGAAGAATGTAGATTTCTGTTACCCAACTCGCCCAGAAGTGTTGGTATTAAGCAATTTCAGTCTCAAAGTTAATGGTGGACAAACTATCGCTGTTGTGGGGGTTTCAGGGTCTGGAAAGAGCACTATAATTTCTTTAATCGAGAGATTTTATGATCCAGTTGCTGGTCAAGTTCTACTTGATGGACGAGATCTGAAGCACTATAACCTAAGATGGTTGAGGAGCCATCTAGGTCTTGTTCAGCAGGAGCCCATTATTTTCTCAACAACAATAAGAGAAAACATTATATATGCAAGGCACAATGCTAGTGAAGCTGAGATAAAAGAGGCTGCAAGAATAGCAAACGCACACCATTTTATTAGTAGCTTACCTCATGGTTATGACACACATGTGGGAATGAGGGGTGTGGACTTGACGCCAGGACAGAAGCAGAGAATTGCAATTGCTCGAGTGGTATTGAAGAATGCACCCATATTGTTATTGGATGAGGCTAGCTCGTCCATTGAATCTGAATCAAGTCGAGTGGTGCAAGAGGCACTTGATACACTGATTATGGGGAACAAAACTACCATTCTGATAGCTCACAGAGCTGCAATGATGAGGCATGTTGACAACATTGTAGTTCTAAATGGAGGGCGAATTGTGGAGGAAGGAACTCATGATTCATTGATGTCCAAGAATGGTTTGTATGTCAGATTGATGCAACCACACTTTGGGAAGGGTTTGCGACAGCATCGACTGATTTAGTTTGGGTCTCACACACGGAATTGTATAGACTTATTCTGCTCTTTCACTTGCTGAAATGATGATTTCTACGAGTATTGCTTTCTTGGATATCAATTGGTAGTAATTTCCAGAGTAGGAAGGCAGAATGCAGATGGTGAAGCTTGCAACAGTGATATCCATGGCAAGGTGGGTCTCGAGCATTGTAGTGGCAACTATAGTTGACATTGTTCAGATATAGGGCTTACATAGGAAATTTTGGAGTTGGTTGGATGCTGAGGACGAGCTCTCGGGGTTCGTAAATGTTATTCTTTTTGGAGGAAAGCATGGAGTGCTCGCTTTTTCTCCATGGTATATTAATTTGCTGAATAATTAGGAACTTGTGTGGAGGCAGTAACTATAGTGTTGAGGAAGTGGCAGCTTGATTTCAGTTCTAGATTTTCTTTCATTGCCTTCTGTTTGTGAATTGGAATGACCTTGATTATAGCTTGAGTGATTAATGTATTTCTACTGTAAATTTTGACAATTTGTGCAAATTAGAGGAGGAAGTTGAAAAAGAAGTTAGGGTTCTTGTAATCCTTTTTCTGAAGTATAGTTAATATGCATAGCTTAATTTTGTATTGTACCACAGCTTGTTCCTTTTGGGATCAAAGTCTGCTCTGTTTTCTACATCTACTTAATCTGTGTTGAAAGGGAAGGGAACTACTTCATTTGAGTTTTACTCAATTTCACTCTTATCCATTGTTTAGGATAATATCTACAACGGTGGCACTTCATCATCACCCTCTTCCTGCTGCTACTATTTTTTAAGAATATGGTCTTTTTTAGGGAGAGTTTTGAGAAGAAATAAAACTTTTAATTTCAGCGTTTTGATCCTTTTAGGTGCTGTTAGATCGTTTAAATACGCTACCAACAAACTCTGCAGGTATCAGTTTTCCGAAATCTAGTTTGTAACATATAAGCTTCCTGTTTATTTTGCAAAACACAAAGCCTGAGGTGCTGTAATGTGATGAAACATAGAAAATAGACTATAAAAACATTGATAGGATGAAGCATCCATTAATAAAAAAAAATATTCTAAATTTCCTATTAACCGAGTCTATATTTATTATGTCAAAGTTGAAAATATATTAAATAACATGATAACTTTAAAAACTATTTTCACCAACATTCTTTTTAGGAATCCAAGTGAATCATAGTAGTGCACCATATAATATAGTTTGATTATTAATGAATTAACAATTTTTTAACATGAAAATTGTAGAAATTATGAATACTATTCTTATTATACATTATTAAAGAATTAGTAAACTAAACTAATTAATTTTTTTAGTATATTTAAATCACTGATTTTATAATCTTTTAATTTTTAAAGGGTCAGATAAAAGAGTGATATTTTTATAGGTAGTATAATAAGTTAGGTTCTAAGTTGACAATTTACAAAAACTAAATTAAAAACCCCACCATTTGCCACATAAACATTAAGGAATGGTAGGTAGGCTAATGTTTTTAGCAGTTAAATTACGTTAAGTTCTACAACAAAATAATAACAAAAATGTATAATTTATTTGGACTTTTAACATTCCCACCGCTACATCAAAGCTCATGAAGTATATTGGGAAAATACGACGACTTGTGATGCCAAAATGCTCTTACCAACATTTATAATTGAAGTGGAAATGTTTTCCGTACGAGAAAACAGCTAACTAGTGTACTAAATGGTCAGGAAAAACAAGAGAGTTAAAGCAGAACAAGAAAGTCAATCTACAAGTTAAAGGAGAGGGGCTTCAAAAGTGAGTAATATATTCAACATAACCATCGACTTTCTAGTTAGAGGAATATTTTAATGTTTGAAAAAGATAATGAATAGGCTAACTGTTACAGTTACATATAACACATTCCTGTTTTGACGTTTCAGGTACCACTTTTGAGTCATTTGTAAAAAAGGAGTGAGTTCTTGAACTACCAAATCAAGCAAGGAACCAACATTTTAGAGATCAAAGTTGGAGAAAAATTGCAGGAACCCCAAGCGTTAGTTTGCTTTTCATCACACATTTTGAAGCAATCTCTCTTAATTTGTCTTTGTATGTACATCCATCTTGAAGATCTTACATCATTTATCTGTAAGACTTAGCAACTTTTGTTATACTCAATCAGAAGAACATAACATAATATAGAAAAATAAAAACTTGTACTCGAAAAATCACAGTTAGTGATTTTTCTCAACGACAATTTTTGGGAAAACATAGAACACCTGGTGGGAACATTAAACTTCAAGCTGCGACCTCTTAATTTCATTGAACTTTTTTAATCTTCAACTTGTACATTTCTAAATTTAGAAATTTAAATGTTTTTGAGCATTTAGTGGAATAATCCTGCAGCTTTTGATTCCATTCTTCACTGAGCTGGTGAATTTAAAAAAGATTACATCCTCTTCAAAATTACCGTGTCTACATATCCATTAACAAAATGCTCTAGTAATCAAGACAACCATATGCTCTTTATCCTTTCTTTGAATGAGCAACTATCCAGAATAACGTCGGAGGAATGGTAATTGTCTCCAAAATAGCAATCATATCTAAAATGGAAGCTTTCTCTAACATAATCAACGCACAAATGCAAAGCAAGTCTTAAAAAGAGATGATTAAATCATCATCAAATTTCGCGTGTTAGCGAAATTTCAACTAAAATGTTGTTATTATTATTGTACTCTAATTTCAACCTTTTATTTATCCTTTATCCACAAAAAGTCCAAAATTTATAAACCATATTACTTGAAGAGCTTTAATACTCAAGAAGTAGAATGATATTTCTAAGATTATTCTCACCTAACATTCTTTTTAGGAATTCATCTGACTCATACCAGAGCACCATGTAATAATATAACTTTTAATGGATATGATTTTTTGGACATGAAAATTGTGAAAGCCATGAATATCAGACATTCAATTTCCAAAAAATGGTCTAAATAAAAAAGCTTTCAAATTTAATTTAATAGAGGTCAAATAAAAAAATTAAGAACAAAAAACAAATAGAAATAGTATCTTTATTTGCATTTAAATTGCAGGAACCTTCATAATTTGTTTACTTTTCTTCATATTTCTAAAAGATTAGAGCAACGAA
>JANIMX020000112.1:47430-63065 GCA_024582655.2 Erythroxylum kunthianum
TTAATTAAATGATTTAAATTTAATGTTAGATTATTTACTTGAAATTGAATGGTACATTAATTAAATTATAAAATTGTGATATTTTAAATACTTTGTATTGTTCTTAATTTTATATTTGTATGATGATTAAATGATATTATATTCATATTAACTGTGATTATTATTTATATGTAAAATATGTAAAAATTTATGTTAATAAAAATAAATAAAATGTTATTATTTAAAAAATTATTATTATTTTTGAGACAGGTTGATGTAAAAATATACAGTATACTGTACAATATATTAATGGACTATTATGCAAATTTAAAAAAATTCAGTGACTATTTCATAATTGTAAAAAATTGTCCGAAATAAAACCTAGTATTAACCAGTACCGATACAGTACCCTTCCAGAATCCAATTCAAAATTAGTACCAGTACAAAATTCATAACATTAGTTGCAATTTGAAAGTTGTTTTTCATATTAGTTACTTGGACTGGTGGATGGAGAGTAAAGATATGTTAACTTCCAAGTCTTTTACTTAATTATGAATAATTGGTTAGTCAAATGATTTAATTTAGTGCATAAGGAAAAATAATACTTAATTTAGTGCACAAATATATGTTACCTAATTATTTTCACCAATATAAAAAGAAAAATTAAAGACTACTTATGTCCTTAAGTCATATATAAAAATTTAAAAGTATTAAGGAAGAGTATAATCTAACGTTATGAGTATCGTTTCGTACCGGTCGGTATTAGCCAATTTTACGGTAATCAAAACATTAGTACCATACCGATTACAGATACTGATTGGTATCGGTTGCCACCGGATGATACCTACTTATACCAACCGATACTTGAAATATTGGTACAATCAGCTTAATATAGAAACAATAAGTAAAGTCTAACTTGATGTCTATCACAATGTTTTAAAAATCGAACCTATTTGATTGATTTAATAGTAAAAATTTTAAACCGGTCAAATTTTCAATTCAAATTTTAATTTTTTGGTTTGATTTAGTTTAATAATTTTTATTGTTAAAAATCGACCACTGTATTAATTAATTAGTTTTTTTTATAAACTAATCTTTTTTTTATAAACTAAAATAAACTAAATAATTTTTATTTAATAGTCTCCTTTTTATTAAACTTTAATTTTTTATTAATAAGTATAATCTTTTTTTAGTTAAAATTTTATATTCTTCAATTTTATTTAATTTTTAATTAATTTTATTACTAATTAAACCTTTTAAAATTTAAAGATTCTGTTTTAACGGTTTAACTTGGTCGGATTTTTATTGTTTATTGATCAAATTATTACAAAAAAAGTTTCTCAGAGATAATAGGATTTGAGACTGAATTCAAATTTAGAGTATCACCCTAAATTCTAGTTTTAACAGTTCAATTGACCTGAATAACATAAATTCATGGAGTCTTGTTGTAAGTGTCGATCCAGGTAACATCACCAAGGAGTTAATGTCTGCAAACTACTGTTGTATGCAAGTCAGAAGATTTTGTCGTAACGACAACATTTGGTGGTCGAAAACTTGTTTGGTCTCTGGTTTCGTGTCTTCTTATTTAGTTTATGTAGTTCAGTTTCAGTTACTGGTAAATTTTCAACCCGTCTTCCCAAAATGGGCAAACAAGCTCCTCGTTTACGTAGACTTTTCCATGCGTTGGCAAATGACAAGAGTCCAGTGATGTGTGCGAACAAGAATAAGAAACAAATCAATCTTTGCTTAGTCCCCTCGTGCACGGACCTGAATTCTCTCCTTCAACTTCATGCTCGCTTGATCGTTTCAGGATTCAGAGTTAACCAGCTAATACACGTTCTTTTTTTGAAATCTTATGAACTATTGGGGACATGTGAATATGCTCAGCAAGTGTTTGATTCTATGCGGAGCCCAAGTGTTGCTCTGTACAACTTTATGATAAGAGCCTACATGAGGACCAAAAAAGATTACCAAGCAGCTATAAGGTTGTATAACTGCATGTTAGATAAAGGGTTGGTACCAGATAAGTATACTTTCACGTTTGTTTTGAAAGCTTTAGCTGGTTCACTAGAGTTTAAAGAAGGTATTTTGGTTCATCGTGAGATAAGTTCAAGAGGGTTAGAGGCCGATGTTTTTATAGGGACTGCTCTTGTTAATATGTACTGTAAAATGGGTGAGTTGTCGTTGGCAAGGGAAGCGTTTGGTAAGATACCTTATAAAGATGTTGCAGCTTGGAATGCTATGATTCTGGGTTTATCACAGAGTGAGGATCCTTATGAAGCGCTGAATTTAACTAGAAGCATGCAATTTTCTGGTGTACAGCCTAATTTAGTCACCATTTTGAACTTGGTTCCAGCTGTTTCGAGACTGGGAGATATTGATACTTGTAAGACTATCCATGGTTATCTAATTAGAAAGGGTTTTGATGCCATTGCTTCCAACGGATTGATTGATATGTACTGTAAGTGTAGGAAAATAAATTTAGCTTGTCTGGTTTTCCGGTGTATGGAAGAGCGGGACGATGTATCATGGGGTACAATGATGGCGGGGCTTGCAAATAATGGGTATTTGATTGAGGTTCTGGAGTTGTTTGATTACATGAAAAAGGAAAATGTAAAATTAAACAAGGCCTCAGCTATTAGTGCTCTTATGGCTGCTGCTGAGCTTAGAGATTTAAGGAGAGGAAACCAGATTCATAATTGTGCTCGGCAACAAGGAATTGAATCTGATGTTTCTGTTGCTACTTGTATAATTACTATGTATGCAAAATGTAAAGACTTGGCAAGAGCTAAAGAGATGTTTTCGGAACTCAAAACACGGGATTTGGTTGCGTGGTCAGCAATTATAGCTGCTTTTGTTCAATCAGGATATCCTGAACAAGCACTATTGCTATTTCGAGACATGCAGAATGAGAGGCTGGAACCAAATGTAGTTACTCTTACGGGTGTACTCCCCGCTTGTGTAGAAGTCTTATTAGGTAAAAGTGTGCACTGCTATGCTATTAAGGCCAATATTGATTCGGACATTTCAATTGGAACTGCATTGGTATCTATGTATGCTAATTGTGGATGCTTCACTTCAGCATTGACTATGTTTAATAGAATGACTTCTAAAGATGTAATAACTTGGAATGCTTTGATGAATGGATATGCCCAGGTTGGCGATTCTTATTCTGCAATAAACATGTTCAATAAGTTGCAGATAGCGAAAATATACCCGGATTCAGGAACTATGGCGAGTTTGCTTCTAGCATGCACCCTATCAAATGACCTAGGCCAAGGATCTTGCATCCACGGGCATGTCACAAAATGGGGCTTTGAATCTGACACTTACATTAAGAATGCCCTTATTGACATGTACGCCAAATGTGGAAGTAGTTCCTCAGCTGAATTTTTGTTTAATGGCATTGACTTTATAAAGGATGAAGTGTCTTGGAATGTAATGATCGCAGGATACATGCACAACGGATATGTTGAGAAAGCTATTTCTGCTTTCCACCTGATGAAATTAGAACATTTTCGGCCAACTCCGGTCACGGTGGTCACTATCCTTCCTGCAGTGGCACATCTATCATCCCTACAGGAAGGCATGACTGTCCATGCATATGCTATTCAGATGGGTTTTCAGTCATATACACAAGTTGGAAATAGTCTTATCAGCATGTATGCTAAATGCGGGCAGCTTAATTATTCAGAGCGAGTATTTTACGAGATGGAGAATAGAGACAATGTTTCTTGGAATATAATGCTTACAGGGTATGCAATTCATGGCAAAGGGAACTCAGCTATTGAACTCTTCTTGGTTATGCAAAACAGGAACATCAGGATTGATTCTGTGTCGTTTCTCAATGTCTTGTCTGCCTGTAGACACAACGGATTAGTGGATGAAGGGAGGAGAATTTTTTGTTTCATGTGCAATGACTATCAGCTTGAACCAGAAAGGGAGCACTATGCTTGTATGGTGGATCTATTAGGTCGTTCTGGATTATTTGATGAAACTTTGATGCTAATCAACGGAATGCCAATGGGACCTGATGCTGGTGTATGGGGTGCCCTGATGGGTGCATGCATAATGCATTCTAATGTGCAGGTGGCAGAATTTGCTTTGAATCGACTTTCTGAACTTGAACCTAACAATCCAACCCATCACGTGGTCTTATCAAGTTTATATGCTAATTCTGGAAGGTGGGGAGAATCGGGCAGTACAAGATCAATGATGATCAAAACGGGGTTGAGGAAAAGTCCAGGTTTCAGTTGGGTTTGAGAAAAGGAAATTCAGAACAAGGATTCTGACGAGTGTATCCATAAACAAGCTTGATCAGTTACAGCATGTAGAGTTAGACCATAGAGAAGTCCTGCAACATGAACAACTGAACGCAGCTGAGGTTAAGAACAACTTTTGCTTTCTTTAACCAGAAATCACAATTCCAGCTTTTTAGAAATCTCCTTCTTTTGAAAGGTTACCCACAAAGTTATTGCAAACTATAACCTTTGTTGAATTTACTAGTCTTTTCCATCAGTTTTGAAGTGACTGTCTTCTCTTGCAGTGATTACGAAAGGGCTTGTCGAGAAAGACAAAGACATTCAATACTTTGTTACATGGTTTTAAATTACATTGCAGTCCGAACTGTTATTGCGATTTGCCGCAAATGCGGCGGCATTTCTCACAATTGAGCCTGTATCGTTCAGAATTGTCGCAATTGTCCACAACTGCAGTATAACAACGAGAACTTGATGGCAGTAATATCCCTTTTCCCGTCTCTGTTTATTCTTTGCCATTGCTTTATCAATCCGGTCTTGTTAACCTGTCATGAATCATTTCAGGAGCATGGGAACATGTAATATATAATCTGACATCAACGGTGAAGAACAACAGAGAGGTGAACTTCCTGATCTTTCCCATGAACTTCTGTTGTTTCAGAACATAGCCACTTAGCTTCATCCCTCTGTTTCGTGATCTGACTACGTTCAGTAGATGCCAACATCGTAAATGGAACTTTTCGTGCCCTCCCTGTAGTCATCCAACTTAGTGGGGGCTTCGTCAGAAATCTGAGAACTTGCCATGAAAACCACTCTGATTCAACAGTTTATGCCTTTTCTAGTTTAGCACATTCTTTATAACAATGGAGTCAATTCCAACTTGTTCCATCCATGTTAATGTTTCCTAGAGTTTATGTTTTTTTTACCAGCCAAAGCTTTTTTGCTAAATCAACAATTCACCTAAGATGATTTTGCATATGCATAAATGTACAAGGATATCCAAGGAAAAGCAATGAATTCATCTAAACTTTAACAAGTTGAGTTTGTAATTAACGGACTTACCCAATCGTAATTTTTATATATAAGAAAAAAAGGAAATGTTTAATTTTACATGCCTCCTATTCAGCAAATGGGTCCATAGCTCAGTGGTAGAGCATTTGACTGCAGATCAAGAGGTCACCGGTTCGAACCCGGTTGGGCCCTTTTATAAAATAAAATCATTTTTTTTCAGGCTTTGATTTCAGATGCTAAAAGAGGGTTATACACTATTGTACAACAAGCGAAAGTCGATACGTGGGGAGTGGGGTCTGGTATACATATTAAAATAATAAAGTAAAAAATTAAAATAAATAAAATAGATATAAAAGATAATACTAATAAATAAATAAAAATCTAAAAATAAGATGTACAATAAATATAAAATAAGGTAAAAAAGAGTGAAAATAAAAATAAATCAAATATTTAATTATTAAAAAATATTTAAGGTCATACACTATTATAGTGAGAGTAGAGCTTCCGATTAAATTACACTCTTTTTTAATAGGCTTTAGTTTTAATAGTGAGAGTAGAGCTTCAGATTAAATTGCACTCTTTTTTAATAGGTTTTAGTTTTCAATTTGATCAAGACTTGGATATAAGTGTCAGGCTAGTCTAATTTTTAATTTAATAAATATGCTTGGGCTTTTCATATATGTTTGAAGTACAATCAGAAATTTCTTTTAATTTGAGCACAAAAAGCTTAAAATTTAATTCAATAAACATATTTCGGCTTTTTATGTATGTCTGAAACCCAATCAAAATTTTCTTTTAACTTTGAGTCAAATTTGAGCCCAAAACTTTATAAATCTAATACAATAAATATGTTTAGGCTTTTCGTGTATGCCTGAAGCCCAAATGTTTCTTTTTAGATAAATTCAAGCCCAAATACCTAAAATCTAATCCAATAAATATGTTTGGGCTTTTCATGTATGTCTAAAGCCGATAAAAAATTTCTTTTAACTTGAGCCAATTTGAGCCTAAAACCTAAGATCTAATCCAACAAATACGTTTGGGCTTTTCATGTCTGAAGCCCAATAAAAATTTTCTTTTTTTGAATTGATGCAGCAAGTTAACCTAATCTAGGTGTAAATGTATCAATTTCAACCTTAGCACAATTCACTTTAAGAACAAAAGCTTGACAGTTTTGTGTGAAGATATAAGCTTATGAGAAGTGATAACTCAGAAAGGCTTCTCCTGTTACAAGCTGTCATGTATATGTTCCACGCCTGTGGCTCCCTTGTTTATGTTATATATAGATTTGAGTGCTTTTTTTTGGGCTTCTTTGATCTTGTATGAACCCTCATTTTTTAATTAATTTAACCTTTTATTCTCTTAAAAAAATGTATATGTTCCCAACAATTTTTCGGTCAGTTCTTACAAATGTGCAGAAAACGGAGGCAATGAAGAAGGCCAGTAATTAGAAATCACTGAAGCACAAAACATAAGTTGTATTTACATCCTATACCTGTACCGCGTAATCATTATAAAACTATGGAGAATTGTCATGTACATAAAGAAGGAACAGCTAAATGAGTAGGAGCTAATAGTAAGGGAAGCAACAAGTAACAATAAGTAAGATGAAATCAATCCTACCTTACCTAACATTTGAAGTTAATGGCTACTCTATCGAAACTGTTTCGATCCTGTATGTGTATCTGTACGTACTTTCAACTTCAAAAGATTCAGGCTGAGATGGGTACCAGCAAAGCCATCGTGTAAAAGTGTTGACGATCGTATTTTGTGCATCAACTATTGTTGACGGTTGCCCTTCACTGCTATCGATTAAGCAAAAGTGGGCCTCAACTTCACTCTGCAAAATCTTGTACTAGTAACCTTGTGATTTGGTTTACGAAAAAACTTCAACTAAGTTCAATACCCTTTTCTCTTGCTGCATCTAGAACTGAGCTAGCATCTCCCTTGGTCTTAACCCACTTATAGTATGAATGCCACAGCTTGAGGGAGAATGGATATACTGATAAAGCTCTCTTGTAAAATCTCTCAGAAATCACATCAATGTCTGCAATATCACCCAAAATACCAGATGCTTCAACCCAGACATACTCCGGTGCTATAGGAATAGCATGAAAGATAGCATCGACCAAAGTTGAGCATGCCCAAAACAAAAAACTACCAGAGGTAACGTGAAGAGTATTATCTCTGCTTAGCTTGATAAAAACAGAAAATGCTAATTGGTAATTGGAAGGAACCATGTCCAGGACAGCTTCAACAAAGTCCACCATCTCCTTTGGCTGGCTTAAATTTTGGGGTAAGAGAGATGGGCCATGCCACACTTCAAGACATAAGTTCACTAGGTCCGAGTCAAGTGAAACTGGAGTCAATATGGTGCTAACTAGCTTCTGAACTCTTGATTTGTCAATGTCATTAATGAACCGTCTAGATAATGGCTCAGAGACCAAGAAAGCTATGGTATCCTCCAAATAAGTATTCAAGATGTTCAATTGCTCACTGATAGGAACATCACCAGCTTGTGACTTGTAGCTGAGCAAGAACCTGGCATACTCCCTTAGGCAATACTTTATATACGGAGGAGGTGCAACCTTTAACACCTTGTCAAATGCACGACATGCTTGAATATGATCATTCTGTAACAACTTTGCCAGAGAGAAATTAAGAAAGCCAAACACTAAATCCAGCCGAGCAGACTCGGATATCAAAGAGTCTGGACTTCGACTTGAATCCGATTCCAATGATATGTGTGAGCTATTGACAGCCTCCAACATTTCATTTTGACCATGTTGACCTTTTGAAACAGAGTTGAACCATTGGAGAATGAGGTCTTTTGCAAGATCAGGAAGTCCTTTTTGGAGGACAAATTCAATGTATTGATTCCAGATACAATGGATTCCAGGAACTTCTTTTGGCCAGTTAGCAAGGGCTTCCTCAAACCCCTTCATGAATGAACCTCCATAATAATTAGTCTGCAATCTTGCTGATATAAGAACAAATTCCAAGCAGTATGGGTACAACTTCATATATTTTTCCAAATAATTCCGAGAACACTCCAAGTCATCAACTGCTGCAATACATCTAATATGAACGAGTGCAAACTTTTGGGCCAATCTTGAACCAACTTCGGTTTTAGTTGATTCACTATTGGCTTCCAATTTAACAGAATCCAGTGCCACATTTAGCAGCTTGAGAGCACTTTCTTTTTCTCCATCAAGTAGATGAACAGGAGGCCATTCGATTTCAAGGAGTTCTTTTGCACATTCAAATTGGTTTATAACACCATTAGGCAACTTCCTGTACATAGCTAAGTACACACAACAAACCCAGAATATATATTTGTCAGAAATCATTAAACATGAGAGAATATCAGAGAGCAAGGAAGAATAAGGCTCATCTGATTCAGGTGCTTCCGCTAGTAGACCATAGACTGTCTGAATGGCCTTCTCTACTTTCCCAGACATGCACAGCCAATCCATCATCTGCAAGAAAAGGTCTAAGATGCATGCACTAGCAAATGCTGGATCACTGTCAGAGGCAGATCCCAGTCGGTGACAGCAAAGTGCCGCTAGAGCTCTATTATATGCAAGCAACCGGTCATCAAGATGTTGACGACTGTTTATGAACATAAGCCAAAGTACATAAGATCCTTCATTGTGTTTGACCTGGAGAGGAGGAAGAAATGGGATTCCAATACAAAAGTTGCAAACCCAAAATAGTGTCAAAAATTAAAAAAAGAAAAGGAGAGAGAAAAGAGGACAAGTTAAGCTACCAACAGCAACAATTTATTATCTGAATTCCAATTGTCTTCTATGTAGATAAAAAAGAAAGGAATAGCACCCTTTGACAGGTTAAGAATTAACCAAATACAAAATTGATGCTGAATTCATTTTTCTCAGTAAAAGTTGTGATGCTAGTCCACGTCTCAGTTGCATACCGCATAAGAGAACATGTCATCCTTTCCAGCTGACTTAAAGCTGCTACCATGAATAAGGAGATAAAGGATCCACAAAATTTCAGATGCTGGGTCAGCTTCTAAAGCTCGAGAAAGAACATTAAGGGCCTGCAAAGTTAAGTATTTGATGTGATACCACTAATTTCTGGGGATACATTAGGCAGGATCATATGCAATCCACAAAGAATTACCTTCTTCATACCCTCTATCTTGTTAACCTCTTGATTGAGAATAAGAAGTGCCATCTCCAGAGATTTCATGTTACTGAATATTGTGTCATTGAGACTATCCTGAATACATTAAGCACAATAAAAATGTCTAAACTTGAGATAAGTGCTAAAGCGAAGCCCTAGAAGAAGAAGATGATGTTGTACAAATAACAGGAAATAACTTTAACCAGAAGAGCAATTGAACAAAACATATCAATTTAACATGGGAATTAAGCCAGTCATAAAGGAGTTGGTATTAAACAAACCACTATGCCATTTCTACTCTGAAAATATGATGAATGTCTGTTTGAACTCCAGTGAACCTCAATACGATCATTGTTGCCACATAAAAAAGGCTCATCTGCACGCATATCTATTTGAGGCAAACTTGATATACACAAGCACATACTGAAACATCTCTGCCAGCATTGAGCATTTCTCCTCGCTACAACAGATTCATATGAATGAGGGCAAGTTTTCAATGTATCTAAGCCAACTAGATAAGTTGGAATCACAGCAGTATGATATTTCAATTCCTCTTTTGCACCATTGCATACTTGACAACACAAAGGCAATCCAACCTGACAACCTGGAAAGTACTCACTTTAGTAGCATGATAAGCAAAAATATCAAAATTAATAGATAAAGACTCCTACCAGCTCTAGGAGAATCTTCATGCTGACGATAACCTTCATTTTCATTTGAGAAATCTCTAACATGTTGTGAAGGACAAGCATCATTATTGCATTTCCCTCGGAGTTCATACAAACAAAGAGGCCAAAATGGGTCAATTGCTGGGTTACAATAAAATGAACCAGATTCGCTTCCACAAATTCCCCCAACAGTCACATCCATAGAGTTCTTAATAACATTTTCCTGACAAATAAAATCCTTCTGATGATAATTAGATGACTTGCACTGTTTACTTGGCCTTCTCTGTAATCCAAATGAAGCTATTTGGGGAAATGCTTGAATTAAAGCAAATACACTCCTCAAAACCAGAGGAGGAGAAAGTACAACAGAAGGTGTGATCTGATAACTACCATCACAATATCCATCAACCTTGGAATCATCAGCAGGTTGATACTCAAGAGAATTCCTTTCTTCGTTATGGTCCTTTTGGCTCTGGAAAAGTGCATTGAAATTTCTTCTTTCTGGCTTCTCTTTGCCTAAATCAATCAACAAAAACTATTAGCAGTGACTAATAACAAAATAAAGTAAGGAGAACAAAACCTTACACCTACTAATAACAAATTTGCTATTCTGTCCATTAAACTAATCGATGATTGCTAAGTCAGAAGATACTTAATATAGACAAAGAGGCTAAATAAGCTAAAGCACCTTAGACAGAAAGTTACCTCTGTTCTCACACACTTGATTTTTTTCAGCTTCTGAGAATGGAGGACTCCCATTGTTTGTCTGAGTTCTTTCGCTTCCA
The DNA here is from genome assembly GCA_024582655.2 of Erythroxylum kunthianum. Classification (NCBI taxonomy): domain Eukaryota; kingdom Viridiplantae; phylum Streptophyta; class Magnoliopsida; order Malpighiales; family Erythroxylaceae; genus Erythroxylum; species Erythroxylum kunthianum. Next base: position 58,276 of record JANIMX020000112.1, read on the forward strand.
TTGTCCTCATCAGTCCGTAGTACAACATCTGATATCACCATGTTTGATCTATTATTCTTTGCCAAAGCCCTTGTTCCCAAACGTGCAAACAGTTCAGACCTTAGTGTTGCCTCAAGAAGAAGAGATTCTGATGATCCATTAACAGGGAAACTTTTGTTCGAATCTTGACTCAATTCCCTTCGCTTTCCTATAGAATATTCTTCATTTTGTTGATTTTTAAAATTTGATCGTGCAGCTTTATGGTCCAACAGAGATGTCTCTTCATCATCATCCGGGGAAACATTACGATCATTGGATGGAGAACTTACTCCATTTGCACCATTATTACTGTTATGAGGTAAAGGCTCTGATATACTAGCATCTGGCTCGCTGCATGGATCAGAACTCAAATTTTGATGATTTATATTTTGATAAGATGAACTCAAGGGAGAAGCCCTGGTATATGGGATGTTTGTATCACACCTTGGTAGGATGAAATCATCATACTCAGACAGCATTTGATGCCTTGAAGAAGGTACTAGATCTATAGTTCTAGTTAGGTTGTCTCCCAGTTGCAACCCACTCCCAACATGGTCATGCTGCCTGGAGGACCATAACAAACTTGATTCATTCATGAGAAAAGATCGAACCTTACCCCCGTACAGTTCCCTTTGATTATAAAGTTCCATACATCTAACATTAGCTTCGATCAAATCTCTCTGAGCTTTTCGATAAGCTTTCAGAACCTTTCTCTCTTCAATTTCACATCTACGTCTGAGTTCTTGTGCTTCTCCCAGCTCCTTATCCAATGATTCCTCCATTTCAACCAAGGACTGCATATGTCTTTTGCTGTGTCCTACCACATTCATGGTACCCGAATAGTTCCAGTTGTTTACATTGCTCGGTGATGCCTGAACAGGGTACCAACAAATGAAACCAAAAATAATAAGTTCTTGATTTTGTTAGTGGTTATAACCTTTTATCATAGACAATGGAAACTAATTAGGTCATTCTTTTGTAATAGTTAGTTTTCCCTATTAGAAGATTTACAAGAACAGAATTCCTTGATATTTTATGTAATTATTGTTTTTTTATTAGGAGTTGAAATGAAATAGGTTCCATTAAAGGTTTTCTTGTTTAGGTTATGATTCAATAGTTATAGGGGGAAAATAAAGTTTAGTAACAACAGGGAAACACCGGCACACAATAAAGTAGAGACTTTATCAGGCACAGATCTGTACACTCCATGCAAAACATGAAAAACATCATAAAACTTTTATTATCCATATAGTCCATCCATAACTTTGGAAATTTTATGATTGCAAGGGTATGTTAGTCGTAATAGGATAAAATTCATAACAAGATAAAGTAGAGAGTTATCTGGCACAGATCCCTACTCTCCATGCACAACATGAAAAAAAACATCAAACTTCTATTATCCATGTACTCCATCCACAATTCTGGAAATTTTAACATCGCAAGGATAAGTTAAATGTGACAGAACAGAAGTCATAATAAGTGCAGCAAAAAGCATAAACATAGTGCTGGGGCAGTTCATAAAAGTAAAATTTTGCAATAAAAGTACCATCAAACAGTATTCTTTGACAATATAATGGAATCATGTATGAAAACAGTGTTGTATCACTCAACATCATACAAGGGTGCACCTGCATACTATTTCTATCGGACTGTCTGTGATTACTAACGATGTTAGCACCTGCAAAAAAAAATCAACTCAATAAATCAGGATAACTTAGCTAAATGCAGAACAAAACTTGAGGGAAATAGCAAAAGCCCATACTAGGTAGATCTTCAGGCGAGATATCCACCCCATCGTTATGTTGCTTTTGCAATTTAACCCCCTTGGATTCTGATCTCTTTGAGGGACTTCCTTTCTTGCTACTCTCTGCCACGTTCCTGTCACATAAACTATTGCTTGCCAATGCTTGCTGTTTTAACAGTAGATTATACTTTGCAGACAGTGTTTCTGGTGGGAAATCCGAATTTGGCTGGGTAGAATATGAGTCACTAACTTTTATACGTTTTTTGTCTGGTTCTCTTGGATCCGAACTAACTGCATCAGCAGAAACTGTAACAGATTTTTTGGCTGCATCATGGCCAGACTTCATGGTAGTATAACCACTGGCTGAAACAGGGATGGACTCTTTACTTTGTTGGATAACCTTAAGCTTCAGTTCGCGCTCTCTCTCTGCAATCTGCTTTCTCAAGTCTTGAAGTTTTGTGTCCTTTAAAGTCGGATTTTGGCTAGCATCACGCTCATGGGTTAAGAAACCTTTGTTGCTGGTATTAGAATTTCTAATTCGAGATCGAGAACCTTGCTCAACAAAACAGGGGTTGACACCTTTAGGATTGGTGCCAGCAATTGTCCTGGACATTGATGGAAAAGATGGGCGACTTTGAGATAATCTTTTGGGCAATACTTTGTTTAATGGCCAGACATTATCTTTGAAACTTTTTGATTTTGATGATGGAACAGAGGGCAATCTTTGATTGCCATCCACTCCAGCCACATCACTTCTAATATTTTCTTGTTGGTCATCTTCATATTCGCTATCACTGTCATTGTCCGAGAAGGATATAACTAGGTTGTTGTCGGATCCTGAAGGAGCATACCAGCCTGGCTTAGAAGCGTTGAATGTCAACCGACTCTTTTCAAAGTTTTTCACATTATTTGGTTTCACAATTTTTGGTGGCTGAACACCCACAGAGCTTAAAGTCGCAACACTGGAGGAGGCCTTCCCTGCAAAGCATATTTGTTCTATTTAGATGGTACTTTATTTTTCAGCATAAGATTCAATTATTTTCCACGTAATCAATCACACATCCATTGCCTCAATGCATGTTAAGATTTACAGTATCTACAGACGAATTGACCAGAGAAAGATACAACAAAGTCCAGATCTAACTTAGAGACACAAAGAAAGAAATTATGACATTAGGAGGATCTCTTGAGTGAAAATTGAGCAAGAGATGAAACCTAAAGCAATGAATTAATGCTTGATGAGATGAACCCAAGAATTAAAATAGTTGTCACATGATAAAAGGCCAGTGAGGACTTGACAAAGGGTAAGGAGAAGAAAGGAGCACAGCAGTATCATCATAACATCTTACAGAATTACTATATTCATCTTTCAAATGGTTGCAACAAAAGGAAATCTTAGAAATTCATACAAAAAATGGCATAGGAAATAGTATATATTGGAAAAAAAAAACAGTTCAAAAAGGAACAAGCAATAAATATTTTGCATAGAATAAGCACAGATAGACCTACACCTGTCAATTCCCTCATACAGATGCCCGCATGTGCATATAAAATCACCGTGCATATTGTGTTAAAGTCATCAATGAGACCCAAGCTAGGGGCAAATGGAGCTATTGACACATCAACTTATAACACAGAAATAGAATTTGAACAAAAGATCCAGAAAACCAGGAACTAAGTGCACATAAAACAAGCACAAAAAGCCATTCAAGATACCCGCACGAATACTTTGGATGGTTCTGTTCACAGAAGGAACCTGAACAGAACCTGAAGCTGCCGAGGATTTAGCTGCAACTGTTGGATCTCCAGCAGCGTATAGAGGATTCTCCTATGAAACATAAGATGATGAGATAGTTCAGCAAACCAAAACAGACAAACCAGAAGCACCAAGCATCACCGTACATGTCCACAGGATGGAACCTAATGTACAGCACCTAAATAGAATTAACAACTTGTTTAGCTTATAAGAGAAATTCATCATACCCAAAGCACTCGCGAAACAACACCTACGTCTATAAATTGAGAAAAAAATCAATGACTTATATGTGAAGAAAAGACATATGTGGCAAGTAAAACCCAAAATCAACATTAATTAATCAAAAGCAACATACTCTCCGAATAAGCCAATTATAAAAAAAAAATCTTATCACTTAACTTAACCCTAATTGCACCCATTTTCCAATTATTTCCTATTGTGTTGCTGATAGGTCAGACGAATACAAGAGTCACCAAACAAAAAAAGAGTAGAACAAAAAGGACGGCGAATCGAATGCATAGGTCGTAGTCCAACAACAACCAAATGAAGACACCACAAGGAAATATCAAACAGAACGTTAATATGCAGTTAACGGCAAGAAATGTGGGAGGATAAGGATGTGGATGAACCGCACGTCGTCACCGGAAGACGAGAGTTCGCCCTCTTCCCTGATTTTGGCCGCGACCTCCGATAGCTTAGGGTTTGACGATGTTGAGGCCATTAACGCGTAAAAGCACTGTAACGACCGAATGTGTTGATTTTCTACTAAGAACAGACGATCGAATCACAATTGGGAATCAATGAAATGCATACCAAAGGACCTGGTTTCGTAGTTTAATTACAAATATGTTCTTCCAAATCTCCACAAATATATAATGGGCCGAAGTTACATAAAAAGAGGCCCGATTTTTTTTACAATAATTTAAAGTGATAAAATAATTTTAAAATAAAATATATAAAAACATATAAGATTATAAAATGAGATTGTTACGTACCTAATGATGTGTTCATATTTATATAGATTTATAACGAATCTTACCCTAGATTTTGTATAATTTAATTGATTAATTGTACTAAATTTAATTGTTTCAAATTGCAGATGCAAAATTAATTAAAATATAAAATCTATTAGACAGGTACAAAGTAACGCAGGGAGCAGGAGCAAAAACGCAAACGTAATGTCTGCTTTTAACACAGACAATTGTTGGGCACCTAAACTGTAGACAAAAAAGGAGGTGGAGGCTGGAGCGTGTGGCGCAAGGCTGGAGCGTG
>JANIMX020000112.1:295455-307265 GCA_024582655.2 Erythroxylum kunthianum
ATGGTGTCAGTCATACCGTTCCCATATATGAAGGATATGCCCTTCCACATGCCATTCTTCGACTTGACCTGGCAGGCCGTGACCTCACCGATCACTTGATGAAGATCCTCACCGAGCGTGGATATTCCTTCACCACCACGGCCGAGCGGGAAATAGTGAGGGACGTGAAGGAAAAGCTGTCTTACATTGCTCTTGACTACGAGCAGGAGATGGAGACCTCTAAAACGAGCTCTTCAGTCGAGAAGAGCTACGAATTGCCTGATGGACAGGTAATCACAATCGGTGCCGAACGTTTCCGTTGCCCAGAAGTCCTATTCCAACCGTCCATGATCGGAATGGAAGCTGCAGGAATTCATGAGACCACATACAATTCCATCATGAAGTGTGATGTTGACATCAGGAAAGACTTGTACGGTAATATTGTTTTAAGCGGTGGTTCTACTATGTTCCCAGGAATTGCAGATAGAATGAGCAAGGAGATATCTGCATTAGCACCAAGCAGCATGAAAATTAAGGTCGTTGCTCCACCAGAGAGAAAGTACAGTGTTTGGATCGGTGGCTCTATCTTGGCATCCCTTAGCACCTTCCAACAGGTTTGTCATAAAAATCCACGTGAATGTCAAACTGTTTTTCTTAAAATTCAATTATAATTTGAATTTTTTTAACAAAACATGTTTGTTAGAATAAAAGTCCAAATCTAATCTCAAAATAAGAACATTTTAAATTATTTAAAAATTATTTAATTAATATTTAAGTATCAAATAGATAGTGCTCATTGATGTTTTATATTCCTAATTTTTAAAGATTGATTATATTTATTACTTTTTATTGAAAGAGGTTCTATTATGTTTATATATTTTTTTAAATTATGCAAATTAAGATGTTTAATTAATATTTTTAAAAACAATAAAAATAAATGGCTTATTTGACTTTTATTTAATAAAATTTAAGTTTACTCTTTAAACTCTTTTTTTACTTCAAGAACATTTATTTTTTAATATACTTATTGCTAAAACAAATCCCACATTTTCAAATTAATTTTTTAATAATTGTTTTTAGAAAACAAATTAAATTATTTAACTATGTAATAATTCAATTACATTTATTTTTTCAGTAATTTTTATTAGTTATAAACAATTAGCTTTGATTGTGATAAGAAAATAACCACTTTTAATATTTTTATTAATTGGCTGTATTAAAACTGCACTATTTCGTAATTGGAATAACTTTTAAATTTCAATTTTAGTTTCAAATTTTATTACATTGATTTAGTGAAGAAGGGAGACATGTTTGTGCGAATAGAAGTGCAAATTTCAAGATATGAACATTTTCAATTATTTAAAATTTCATTTAATAATATTTAAGTTATAATTTGGTAATGTTTATCAACATTTTATACTATTAATTTTAAAAATTGAGTTATCTATGAATTTTTATATAGTGTTTTTTTTAAATAGAAGCTTTACTATGTTTAAATGATTTTTAAATTTTATGTAAAATAATAGTTATTTATTAAAATGTTTAATTATCATTTTTAAACAGTTAAAAATTCTTAATATACTTTTGTCAAACAAATCTTAATTTCCAAAATATGTATCTTTAATAATTCTTTTTATAAACAAATTAAGTTATTTACTATTTAATAATTAAATTATAAGATCTTTATTAATAATTTATATTAGGTGTCAAATAATCTGATTTTGTCTGTAATAGGAAATTAACCAGAAAATCATTTCAAGTACTTTTAATAATTATTTAAATCTTAAAATGAAAAGGTAAAACTAATCATACACTCATTTTTAACTAAAATTTGAAAGATAAACTAACCATGCACACTTTCTTACGTTCGAATATTCTTTGGGTGCAGATGTGGATTGCCAAAGCAGAATACGACGAGTCTGGACCATCAATTGTGCACCGGAAATGCTTCTAAAACAAATCAATAATAGGATTTTTCCAAAAGAAAACAAATGTTCCAGCTTTCCACTTTTATCATTTTAGCTTTATTATTCTTTTTCTTGCTTTGAGTGATGACTTTGAGAGGCGAGGATTTTGTTGCCAATTTGGTCCAATTCTTTCATTTTGCTATTCTGAGAAAAATCTTTCTGCCACCTGTTAAATCCGTTCATAGTTAACAAGCCTTTATTTTTTAACTTTAGAAACAGATGAAGAAAAGAAAATGAACAAATCATCTCTGGAAATGAAGATTCTCTATTTACTTTATCGTTACAAAATTTAAAGAAATAACTATATATTTTTTAATTGTAAAAAAAAATTCAAAAAAATCCTATTTAGTTTTATTTATTTTGAAATTAAAGTATACTTGTAAAAGCAACATTTATTTAAAATTGGGATGTTTCATAAAGTTCAGTTTTTAATTTCACAACTTAAAATAGATTTAACATAATTTTCAATTTAATAACATTAAAAAAATCTTATTGTAAATAACTTCAGAATTTAATTTTTGATTTGTAAAAAATTGAAATATTATTTAGTCAATTTATACTGGATCATATCAATTAACAAATAATTACAAAAATAAAAAAAATATATTTAACATATTTTTCATTTGGTTTTTTTCATTTTAAAATTTATTTATATTTGTTTAAGTCTTCTATTTTTATTTTTTCTAGTTATATGGATACCATTAAAACTAATGTTTTGATTTATCATTAATTTAATATATATTGTTTGATTATTTAATACTTCTTTTTATAAGAACTATAATTAATATTTTTATTTTATTTTAACTTTTATAATCACTTTAAAATTAAAATATTTTAAATTAATTCAGTTTTTAATTATAATAACATGTAAACATTATTTTATAAATAAATTTTTACTTGGTTTATTTTAATAAAAAAAGTAATAAAATTTTTACTAATATTTATTAATAAATATTGTGTAGAAAATTAAAATAAATTTATATTTCATTAATTCATAAAGTTAATTTTATCTTTAAGCTTTATCAAATATTTAATTATATTCAGTAATAAAAAATTTATTTCATTAACATTTTTATTTTTGTTTAAAACTGAAAATTAAAAGGTAAAAATAAAAGTGAAATCAAACTATCACTTAATTAATCAGAAAATCAAGAACTTGAAAACAAAAATGTTTATGATTTTTATGAATTATAAAAAAAACTCAAAAATAAAAAATAAAAACCCCAAAATTCAACTAATCAATAGTTTTCTCAGTGAATTTAAAAACAAAGAGAACGAATAAGAAAGAAATAAAACCAATATCAGTAAATTTTTACGTTTTAGAAAAATGCTAATGAATGGTTTATCTATGATTAATCTTACCCATGTTACAAATCGCCACATTTAATGCAAACCTGATATTCAAGTTTCTCCGGATATCATCAACCTTGCTTGCACCATCTGCATCCAGCATTAGAAGTATTTCACCTCACGAATGAATCATTACCCTGTTTTTACAAGATGAAGAAGCTTCGATGGATTGAAGATGAGGATGGAAGAAAAGTGGAGCTTCAATGGCATCAGAAGTTCACTAAATGTTCATGCATATTTCTTAGTTTCAATGGACAACTAACATCCGTGTGTATATACAAAAGATCAAACACTCTTATTTTGTATAATTCAGTTTCGCGGGAGAATACATTCCGATGAAATGGCAAACGGTTAGAAAATAGTTTTTCCCTTTCTCGGCAGCCAAACGCCACAATTTTGAGTTACCTTATTCAACGAATCCGGATCTTCGAGAACAGCTGGAGCCTCAAACATGCCTGAAACAAACAGAAGTGAAATCAACGAGAAAGAGAAGAGTAAGAAGCGAAAACAAGAGTTTGAAAATGAGAGAATACGCTTCGTTGTGTCTTCTTCTCGCGACTTCGAAGAGAACTAGAGAGTATGAAGGAAGCTAGTATGAGACGAACAGCGACTGAGAGTTCCTCAAATTCAAAATCGAAAACATTTGAATTTTCAGTTTTCTCCGGAGAACACATTCTGATGAAATTCACCTTATCAAGAACAAATAGCAAACGGTTAATGAATATCTTTTCACTTTCTCAGCAACCAAACACCACAATTTCGAGTTACCTTATTCAACGAATCCGGATCTTCGAGAACATCTGGAGCCACAAACGTGCCTGAAAAAGTAACCAAACTGAAGTGAAATCGACGATAGAGATCCAGAGATAGCTTCGTGATAGTTTCTTCGAAGAGATCCTAAGAGAGCTTCGTGATGGTCAAATTCAAAATCTAACACGATTGAATTCTCTAATATCTATATATAAACCCGCCAAAACAAACCTCTCAATCGACTTGAGATCAAGAGATAAGTCCTGCAACAAAACGGCGTCGTAAAGACTTGTGATATGTTGATGGAAATTAGATTTTAAAAAGTAATAAATCACATAAAAATTAAGAACGAATTAGATTATAAAAAACAATCCTATCTTTTATATTTGTATAAATTTAAAATAAAATATAACAAATGACTTTATTTAAGTAAAAATAAATTTATTTATTGTTTATAATAATTTTTAATTTAAAAACCTAAATTTGTTTCTAATTAGAACTTGAGTTATAACAATCATAATTTTAGGTTTAACAAAACTTATCTAACTTGGCTCCGAATTATCCGAATTTTAAATTAAGTTTAATCTTTTTTATTTTCAAATTTTATCGAATTATTTGATTTGTGACATTGTTTTGATTTTAAATTTTAAAAATATATATTTAATGCAAACTCAATCCAATTCAATCCAGTTAGATCAAATTTCGAATTGTCCAAATCTATATACCCGAGCCTAAACTTTGTACTTCACATATTTATCAATCCAAAAAAGTTTTAAGGTCAACTCTTTACAGTTGCTTTTCAAATTGATAACTTGGAGGATAATAGGTCAAGAGTAGAGACAAATTAAGTAGGGTTAGTAAACTGATTCCGTTCCAGTTCAATTTGAATTTACGAGCTTTATCAAACTTATCCAAGGAAAACGCCAAAACATCACAAGTTAACTGCGTTTGGACTTTGGACGAACAGTTTACCTATTATCTGCTTTAACACTAACTTTATAAATATCAATTAAATCAAATAATTTTTCAATTTTAATCATTAATTTATCAATTGACCTCTCCATATTACATAATTTAAATGTTATTATTCAATAATCCGTAGTCTTATCCTATATATATATTTAATTAATTGAAATACAATTAACATAAAAGATAATAATATTAATAAAATAAATAAATAATTAATATAAAATAAAATGTAGTCGATAATAAATGAGTCATGACTTTTTTGTTCGAACCTTCACAACCTCACTAAAATGTAGTCAATAACAAATGCCAGAACTTGGCACTGAGTGTAACCATAACCTTATTACATGCCCATGATATAACATAAACGGAAAATAAATGAAAAAATGTGAAATACTTGATTTCGGTTTTATCTCGGCTTTCCGAAGTTTAGTTGACGTCTTAAACAATTTTGGATTTTCTCGAGGCTGAAGAGGAAAATGATCAGCGTATCAGAATTAAAGACTTTTTACAGTTTCCAGCAACGTAACTCTCCGAATTAGTCAGAGCGTCAAATATTACATATTATCACCGTAACCATAAGAGACTTTAACCTTATATATATAATTTTTATATCGGACTTTCTTATCACAAGCTTGATAAGAGTCTGGTCCATATTGAAAGAGACTTATTTTTTACTCAGTCTTTGACATATTGATTTAAATTATTTATTGAGTCACTTTATTATCTTTTCTATGATCAAATTAAGTGACGTAATTGATAATTTATTTTAAAATTAAAAATTACAATTAATAATTGTCCAATGTTAATCCGAAAAATCTAAGAGACAGTTAAGGTTTCTGATTTCATGTTCAGTTCAGCTTCATTTAATGCCCATTTATCTTGTATTTTAATAAGTCTGACGGTTGCAACCATACTCTAGTCTATTGTCTCTGACCCTAAAGTGCTTCTGCCTCACAGGTTCCATCTACGACCACTTTAATAACATAAAAGCACAAATTAATGTACTCATGAGCCCCATCAGATGTACAGTTCAGCTTTTATTACCTCACGCAGTTCCTTACAAGTTGTGCAAATACAGGTTATCTTTTAATATTATTTCATTATTAAACAATTTTTTATTATATTCTATTATTTTTTTATCTTTTATAATTATAAAATGACATTCTTTTTAAGTAAAAATATAATATTATGTTAGATAAATAATATTTTTATAAAAAACGTTAAATTTAACCGACAAATATATTTGCGATGCGTATATATTGAAGAAATAGCAGAAGAAAAGAGGTTATCATGTGAATTGAGTAAAAAGTCGTTGGAGATGGGACCTTCTTAGGTTATGATTAAAGGCACCAGAAGGAATGCGAAAAAAGAAAAGGAAATTCCTTTCTCCAACTTTTGCAGACCATAAATCTATGATAGAGGTGGGTAATGGACCTATCTCAATCATACTTATAAATCTTTTTTTTTTAATGATCTAATTTTATTTTTATTTTTATATTTTAGAAATCATTATTTATCCTTTTAAGATATTATTTAAGTATCATTTAATTGACATATTTAAAAAAAGTCATTTATTTTATTATTAAAATAATATTTTATTGAAATTTAAGAATTTTTATTTTATTTATGTTTAAGTTACTAGTTAAATGAGTTATATAAAAATTACTAAAAAATATTTTCTAAATTTTGATAATTAAAAAATCAAATTGCAACCCTAATCTATATCTATCAAGATAGGTGTAATGATTATATAATCGAATTAATTCAACCTTTTTAATAGTAAAGATTTTAAATATATCAATTTTTTTAACTTAATTAATTTTTAATTTTTCAGCTCAATTTATTTTAATAACTTTTGTTATTAAAAACTAATCAATTTATTAATTAGTCAGTTGAGTTTTGTAAACTAATCAATTTTTATAAACTAAAATAAATTAGTTAAATTTTATTTAATTAACACTTTTTTTAATTAAACTTCAATTTTTTATAATTAAGAATAATTCCTTTCTTTAATCTTATTTGAAATTTTTTAATTTTGTTCAATTTTTATTATATATCAAATTTACAATGATGTAATAATAATTATTAAAGTTTTAATTTTATTTAATTAATTCTCGATCCATTTTTAATAATGTTAAATAAGTGTATATCCATAGTCAACAATGCATATGATGATATGCAACAAAAACCATCATATGTACGTTCTTCAATGAACGATCACATGCATTAGCATTTGGTTTAACCTTTTAACGAAACTAAGAGAAGAATCCTCTTTAAGTTTTCGAGAAAATTTGGCAGCATATGATGAGACGAGAACATTAACACGTAAATCACCTGTTCCGAAAAAAATGATTTATCAAGTGCATCATCATATCTCGCAAATTATAATTTAAATAAGCCCGTTTAGTTGGGCTGATCAAACTCAGCTGATAATTGATAACTGGTGATAGTTAGTAGCTGATTGATAGATAATATCTGATAGTTGATTAAGGATTAGTGTTTGACAAATTGACTGATTAGAAGTAGTTGATTGGAATAAATTTAATTATATAGATATAATTTAAAAATATAAAAATATGCACATGAATATAAAATATAGATATTAAAATAAGTAAATACAATAAAATTTTTAATTAAATAATAATTTACTTTGTCATATATAATTTGTATAAAATACATAATGCAACTGTTCAATAATTATGTAACTTAAAAAAATATATAAATATATATAGTTATGAATTTATATTCCGATTTTTATGGTAGGTTAATTTTTAAATATTAATAATGAATCAATCTATCATATAAAATAAAATTTAAAGGTTATTAAAGACAATTAATATCAGTTGATTAAAAAAAGTTCCAATCAGTTGCTTATAGTTGATTGGAGTCAATAAGCTCCTGATTGAAAAATTCGTGATAAAAAAAGCTTATTGACTCCAATTAGCTATCAGTAATTGATTTGGTACTTTATTAAATAAGACTAAAAAGTTGAATGAAGTTCTATCAACTATCAACTATCAACTATCAACTATCAACTATCAGTTATCAACTATTCAAAACAGCTAAAAAAAACTATCTCTAAATTAATTCAAAAGTGATTCAAATTTATATTTAAATTTCCTATATTTTATATACAAACAGTGTGCTCTGGAATTTCCAAAAACCAATTGAAGATGTGCAGCTGTACTTCAACATTTGGGTTCACGACGAGATCTTAACACAATTTACAAGAAAACAGTAACTTTGAAGAAAGAAAGTTTGGAACGCTTCTTCAAAATTTGAGATTAGCAGTACAAGTTCATAGTTCTGAACATGTACCCTATGCCCATTAAAGAACCAGAATCTTCAAAGTCATAGATAAAGGTAAGAAGCATTGTACCATACCGGATTAGTGTACCGATCTATCGAATAGAGGCCGAAATACTAAAAAATTATCAATACCAGTTCCGGTACGGTATTCGCAATTGTGCTGCAAGGATCAAAACAGTAGAGAGACAACTGAACTGTAAATGGAACAAGGTCCAGTTTATTTCCACTGAAATACACATATTTTGAAGATTAACTACAAGAGAAAAAAGACCCAACACAAGTTTTTCCCAACAAATAAACCAATAATCCTCCAACCATTCATTTAGGAAGAGAGAAAAAAACCAACAAAAAAGAAGGAATATTTAAGAAGAAAATAAAATGGTCAAATTAGTGAGCCATGGCCATTGGAGGTGCATAATTGATGCTTCTCTGGTTAGGAGTGGCAAGCATAGCAGTATGATCCAAGAAATCGTTGAGTGAAACTACAGATTGCAATATCGTCCTCAAATCATCTGCAGAAGTGAATCCCAAGTTCCCTACACGTCTCACTGCATAAACATAGAAGGTGATGCAACCTTTTCTGAACTTAAACCTGGCCATTTCGCACCCATTCAAGCCTCTGATAAGTTTCTTGTTAACATCTCCAAGGGGTATCTCTGCAGGCCATAACCTGTCAAGCGACAACTTCATGGACTCCGATTCAAAAACAAAAACTACCACTTTGGATTTCTTGGTTCCAAGACCAAGTGTCAGAGTGTGCAAAGCATGGTGAGCCAAGATGGTGAAGTTTGTAGGCAAGAAAGCTGTGGTTGAAGGGAATGGGACTTTGTTGTTGTTGCTGCTTCTGTTTGTGGGTGGATAGGACAGAACTTTGAGAAGCTCCAGAGGTCTTGCTCGTCGGATAGTGAAGGATTTTACTAAGAATTGGCCTCCAAAACGAAGACCCTTCACTTCTGAGCTAGGCTTGAAGGTAACATCTGAAGTTGGTTTAGAAGTTTGGTCGTTGGGGTGTTGGTGCTTCTGCTTCTTGTTCTGCTTCTGCATCTTCTTCTCTTTTTCCTTTTCTTCCATGGTTTGCTGGCGGAGGTTTGGTTGTGTGTGGTAGCCAACCAATCTAAGACATTAGATAGAGATATTATACATATGTGTATCTGTAAATCCATTCATAGTTCTTTTTCCCTAATTTTCCCTTCTCAGGTTTTTTCTTTTCTTTCAGATATTACAGTCAAAAAGGAAGGCAACCACTTTAACACCTTTATTTATATTATCATTCTCAAAATGGGATTACCATAAGTGCTTTACTTTAATAAATTAGTTGTATATATTTTAAAATCGGTAACACCAGCATAAACTATAAATAAATTATGTATTTTAGGTAAATTATTTAATAATTTAAACTTAACTGAAAATTTATTTACATATTTGAAAGTGCAAATAAGGATTATCGAGTAAGCTTAGACTTTAATGACACATCTAATGATGTCTCCGTCTCTTTTTCTGTATCTTTTTCCTGTATCTGCACCTTTACATAAATAACATTCAATATTTGGTGACATCACAGAGATGGGACTTTTCTTTCTAAAAACAATAGATTATTAGTTGTTGCATCATCCTGAAGTTAATAACATCTACTTTGTATTTTTCTACCCAAAATCTGAAATCTCTCAACGATTGAAAAAGGAAAACTTGTGTATATTTATTGCATTCCAGTAATGCTTGTCTACGGTTTTACAGGTTTCCAAAGCATAACATGTGCTATGTGTAGAGATTTAAGGATTACAAATGGTAAACGTTCCCTGTTTTGGTATGTATGCTCACTAACAGAGGATTTGGGACCACATTATTCAACCCTTTATTGGAAATAACTTGGATCAATAGTAGAAATCTGGTGGTTGTAGGGGGTTTTGGGTGCTTATTAATCTAAAAGTCTCGAGTTTAAAGCCCTGTTTGTTTGGGCTGATATCTAATAGTTGGTAGTTGGTAGCTAATAGCTAATGGTTGATAAATGATATCTGATTGTGAAAAGTTAACTTTAGTAACTTATTAAATCAGGATCTGTTTAGGATTTGAATAACTATCAGGAATTGTTTGATATCCTTTACCAAACAGCTGGTAATTGAATTAGGAGTTGTTTGAGACTATCAGTTCCTCTCAAACGCTAAAACAAATAGGGCCTAAGTCACGATTATGAAGTTGTTTACCATTTTAACGACTTAAAGATTATGAATTGAAAGTAGATATACATAAACTCATAAAATTTAATTATAAACATTATTTAGTTTTAAATGATTTACTCATTAAATAATTTATCCATATATGATCCAAGTAATTTATAGAACTTGTAATTGCTTTTCAAGTGCTAAGGAGTTTTGAAGAATTATTATGTTTCAATTGTCCAAGGTGTGAACAGGTTCTAAACCAAATTTGTTAGGTTTGATTTTAAGATAAATTATATTTTAATTTTAAAATTATATTCAATTTTACAATATTAATTAAAATATAAAAAATTAATTCGTTATAAGTTAATAAAAATAAAATTTCAATATTAATTTTGTTAATGTATAACGACATATGCAATGAGCCATTTATTTCACTATAGATGAGACTTTTTTAATAAAATAAATAGTTATATTTATAATTAAAAATAATTAGTTCATTTCCGATTTATTAATATCAGAAAATTATGAAAATTTAAATTCAATTAATTTTTTATTAAAATTCCACATATTACTTAGTGTTAATGGAATCATTTTATGTGACACTCCTTATTAACAGAGTTAATGCATGAGTTATTTTTATATTAAATTTAATATTTTTTGTAATTTTAATAATATATTTTAATAAAATTTATCATTGATTTTAAGTTAATTCACTAAATAGTTTATTCAAGACACATCATTTAAAATTTTATTTAACACAGCTAGAAAATACAGGACTATAACAAATCATGAAAATGGGCAAATGGTACGGGACCCCATTAACACAAGTTTGGTGGAAGTTGTTCAAAAAGAGCTTTTTAAATTGTACGTATAAAATATAAATAATAGAAAAAAGAGGGAGAGAGGGAGACAAGGTTGGCTCACCTCATTTTGACTGCTCGTAAGTCTTCTCATTAAAGTTGTTTCCTTCTAAAGGCACCATTGGGCTTAATCATTTCATGCCTAAGAAATTCCAGAGATGTTAAAAGAGAAGAGCAATTTAGAAAGATTCCTATAGCAAGAGGGTCCACTTGGACCGAACCAAAAGTGTTTGCCAGGTTTCATGTCCTTAGTCATCATATTATTCGCACTCATCAATGGAGAAAAAAATATGAAGTTAAGTACTCACAAACGATTCAATAATTAGGGCGTGTTTATTTATAAAAATTGATAATTTTTTAATTTTTTTAATAAAAATAAAAAATAAAAATTTACGTTTATATTAAACTCTTTTTAAAAAAATTAAGGTAAAAATTATTTAATAATTTTTACATTTTAAAAAAATATT
>JANIMX020000112.1:376367-387007 GCA_024582655.2 Erythroxylum kunthianum
CAAGCAGCTCAGCAAGTTCATGTTCCTGTCCCTGAAGGTTGTACTGATCCAATTGCTCAGAACTTTGACCCAACAGCTAGGAGTGATGATGGAAGCTGTCTTTATACAAGCTAAGCCTATAATAGGATAACGAGTGGAAGAAGAAAAACTTCCTCAATCCTTGGTGATGTGAGATATTATATTCTTTCTTTTTGTCTTAGACATGGATTATTTTCCTCTATTTTGTGTTATAATCCGCAACGTTAAGTCCCGAAGGAGTGCTTTGTTTCTTACCATCAATTTCAAATTCTCTCATTTCAACCGATGTATGTTGGTATGTTGTTAAGGGCCACATTTAGTTCGGGTAAAATTGATTTGAAATTGAGTTTTAAGGTCAAAAATTATATAAATTTAGTTGGATTAGGATGAACCGACTTGAAATTAAGTAACTAAATTAAATTTGATTGAATTAGACTTTAAGTTTGAATATTTCAATTTAATCAAATTCGATTTTATATTCAAGTTTGGAATTATTGTCAATACTACCTATGCATTATAGGTAAATAACTTGACTTGATCCTACCAACCTATACCACAAATGCGTATTAACTAAATTTGATTAATTGAAAAAATAAAGAAAGCAGAGTACTTGAAACAAAGAATCATTAGATCCCAGAGCATAAAATTTTCTTGGACACTTGAAATCTGCTTGAATATTAAGGAAAAGAAAAATGCACTTTACATATACAACCATATCCTTATGATTGAGATAAGCCTAACAAATGTAGGAAATACCAGAATCCAAACATGAGCCAATTAAGATAAGCCTACCAGTTTCCTGCACATAAGCTTGCTTACTCATCCTGCTGACTAAATCTAACAGGTTTGGACAACCTAAACTGTTCATCTAAGAGTAGTTGTGGTGAATTATAGAGGAAAACAATCTAGTGATCAAACTGAATCCCATAAACAAAATCAGTTCAAACTCGACCGCTCGAGGATCTATTATGCGGTGGCATTACCTTCAACATTATCCTCTTCCTGGTCCTTGACTCTGTTGAAAATCTCATAATCATCAAACCCTGCATATTCATGAACCATTTACATGCTAAGAATCACTTTTTAAGTCACAAAATGTCATGAACGAGGCTAAGATTATTACTGTTTCACATCAAATGGACTTCAAATACCTGCTCCTAGGTCTTTAAGTTCATCGTGTGGTGATCTCACAAGCTCTTTCCAGACAGATGGGGTATTAAGTGTCATAAAATCAGCATTCACATTATCATCTGAGCACAAGTCCTTCTCTGTGACCCAGTCCTTTAGAAAACCAATACTGTCAAATGATAGAGGGTCCATGGTATCCTGTTCATTTCTGAGAGACAAAATTTTTTTTGGTTAGATAAAGAAACCATCTTAAGAAATTAAACAATCATCAAGAGTAACACTTGCATTTGTCTTAATCTGAGGTTGTACTGCACGAAAACTAGATCGCGGAGTCGTTGACGTTCAAGGTAATTTTTCGTGTCATGTAATTGTTCAAATGGAATCCGGTTTTGCTTGTATCCGATTAAACTGCAGGTTTGACTGAGAATACGAATGGCCAATCGCAACAAATTTGGGCAACTTCCTCCATATGTGGACCACCATTCAGCTATTATTACATTAGGAGAAAGTATTAGATAAAACAACAATGTGGCAGGGCAAACAGTACACATTAAAGAGAAACATAAATCGAGCATTTCGGATTATTGCATAGGAAAGCAATGAAGCTTTTGGCATTCCATGATTTAAACCAGATTATCCTACCAGACCAAAGAGTTTTCTTCAATGAGTAAATCTCAGTTGTGCGATGCACAAAGCAAAACACAAGTAATATTTTAAAAAAATATGCACAAGCATGAAAAAGACCAATCTGGACTCAAAAATTGGCTACTTAAAGCAATTCAATCTAACAAAAAATGGAGGACTCACCAGGAAGAAGGTTGTCTCTAGATCTAACAGCCATCTTTCTCCCAAGATCTCCTGCTGCATTCTTGTATAAGCTTATCTCTTTGATGATCTTATCTTGGACTTGTATATCAGAAACCAACTTCTCAATGCAATCAAACATCCCAGAGAGGATCTCATTGTGTATTTCTCCCTCAATACTGTAAAAGAACTTCGGATTAAGGTAAAATCCAGAAGCATGAAGAGGGAGATTCCATTGTTGTTCCCACCAATGATCTATGATATTCCAGTAGACCATGTACTCCTCCCTCTTCACTAGCTCTTTCTTGATCGCTTCCTTTGCTCGATACATCCCCGCATAGACGTAACCCATGGCAGGCATTCTTTTGCAGCTAACTATTCTCAAGACTCGCAAGAGAGGATCTGTTAGATTGACTATTAGGGTGCATGAGGTCCAGAATGATTGATTGCTTATCAGATCTAACATTCCAAGCCCCCCTGGTTTCCGGGAATACGGGCAGTCCATCCATTCCTGTGATGTAACCATGCTTTGCAAAGCATGTTTAAGATTGACAATTTGTTTCAATGTCGCAAAGTTTGTCGCAAATAGAGTGATTCCCTGTTCTATAATATCATGGCCAGAGGTATATTTCCTCAACATATTCAAGACCACACTATGATTGTAAACAAATCTTGTGATAGACCTCGCCTGTTCAATTATTGCATTTATCCACTCAAGTTTTCCAAAGTCTTCAAATATCAAATCTAGACAATGAGATGCACAAGGAGCCCAATAAAGAGTTGGAAAAGTATTTGATAACCTTCTTCCTGCAACAATATAGTGCTCTTCCATACTAGTAATAACTTGCAAAACATGTCTTACTCCAATTTCTTCAACCACCTTCCGAATCAGGTCATAAAGAGCATCCGGGGAGTTTATAATATCAGATGCATCCACGGATTTCAGGAACAACACTCCTTCAGGACTGTAAACTAAAAAATTAAGCACAATCCTGCCCATCATTGTGTTCTGTTGATCAACCAAAACAGAACAACCAGTCCTCGACCAACTTCCCATATACCTATCAACACCATTCTTCACTTCCTCAAAAGAACTCTTAAGTATCCAACCTTGAAGATCTGTGTATGAAGGCATCATAACTCCTGATCCTCCGGAAGCAATAGCTTCAACCATTGGATGGAAGAAAGCTGAGTTCACAGCATCCAAAGGTGCCCCGATATCAAACAAAAACCTTCCTATAGCCATATGAACATGATCATACATGCCATTAGAACATGAACTATCATTCACAGGAACTGCAGAATTTGCAGTAGCAATCACACCAGAACCTTTACGTCTCCCCCTCTTCCTTCTTTGCCCACTCTTGCTCGTTTCATGCTCTTGACTAACTAACATAATTGAATTAGCCTCTATCTCATTAGAAACTGCAACTAACTCTGTTCCAGTATTAACAATCTGCTCATCATTCCCAATAGCCTTTATATCAGTAGAAACCGGATTCAATTTCGTTATCTCCGCAGCAATCTTTTGCTTCTTCCTCTTCTTCACAACAACCCCATCTAAACTTTGTTGCATATTAATCTTAACATCTGGAGGAACTCGTAAACAAGTAGATGCATTTCCCTTTTGCCCAGCTAAATGTTCCTTGATCCTATGAATCCCTCCTCCTTTAAACATCTTACTGCAATACACACACTTAAGCTGAACTCTATCACCATTCTTAAACATTTGACAATGCTTCCATGCAGGGTCATGTTTCTGTGACGTTATTGGTATAAATTCCAAATCAGAACCCATCTACAACAAAACTTTAAGAATTGAGATCACTCAAAACTTCTGATAATGTCTTTTGTATCACAGAATTCTTAAAAGGGAAAATTTATGTTCCTCCGTATACAATCCAATCCACCTTGAGTCAAGCAAACCGAATTGACAAAGACCCTTTACCATATAGGCCTCTATTGTAGTAACAACACGAGAGAAAGAACCATGGACATGAACACACGAAAACTAAGAACTTACTTGAGTTGCATGTTATGTTCTTTTTCGCTTGACACGAATCGTTGAGAAAAAAGAACCGAGTCGAGGGGGTTGAGGCGGTCTACAAAAATAAGGGGCTTGGATAACCGGACGGACCAGTTAGGGCAAGGTTTAGCCGGTTTGGTTGTTTTTACCGGGTCATCCGATTATACAATGAAACTGGACCGTTTTCAAGGTACGAGAAACCTGATTTCCCGGTTACCTTGCGAAAGAGCCGGAAACGGTTGAGACTGAATCGAAAACAAAACCAGCCGGTGACCGGAAAATTCCACAGTGAACCGGCTGAGTGATGTTGGTTCATGACAGGTATGTTGTAATGGTTTTTCTCTCAAAAACAGTTTAAGAAGTTTCCCAAATTTCCTTGGATTTCCTTATGTTTTTCCTGCAACCAAACAAAGAACTCTCGTACTTGGTCTTAAATAAGAATAATCATTATCTCCAACGAAACAATACCGACCAAATTTATAAGGTGAAAACATCTCAAACTTAGAACATTAGCTTTGAAGTGTGCACTAAAAAATCAATTATTTGATCAATTAATGAATTTAAATCAAGCAAGTATTGAATTTGTAATCCCCAATGTCATTTGCTTGACTCTATGGTTATATGGTTTCATTTTGCTTCTAATTAGTATTTGTTTAGAGGTGACAAAACCAACCCGAAGTTAATATATTATGCCAATTTTATCAATTTTAATTTTAGTCGATCATGGTCTTAGAAAAATTTCCAAATAAGTTTGACAAATTAAACTAACCTGAATTCATTAATATTTTAATTTTTAAATTTAAGCAATTCAATTCAAGACAAAAATAACGTAAATTTTCAAAGTGAAACCGATGATATTATTTTGAAGTAACTTGAGCTGACCGACTTTCTAAACAGGCTCAAGTCGCTTCTTGAGGATTGGGCTAGACCGGGCTAGGGACAAACTTTACTTGACCTGATTTCCTGTATAGACAACTATCTCTCGAGCATAAATTTAGGTTCAACATTAATGAAAAAATAAAATGGAACACCTAACAACGTAATTTCACAGACCAAGAACTTTATGTTCAGCATCAATGGGAAAATAAAATGGAACACCTAACAATGTATTTTCACAGACTAAGAACTACAAGATCGCCCCTTTCATTTTGGGGCGATTATCATAAAAGCGTATGATTTTCCCAATCTTAATAAAACAAGATAGCAATGTTCTATTCTATACAGGTAGGACAAGACCCGACTCGGTATTGCCAACCCTATTTTCAAATCAGACTAATTATTAAAAATAAAGTATAACTGATTCAAAATTAATAGGCCAAATCAAGCATGATTAGGGTCAGACTCGAAATTCTTTCAGGCTTGAGCTCCATCGTGGCCGGTCTTAGTTGCCACCCCTACTTTGAAGAGATAAACAGTTCTTAACCAAGAGGCAAATCACACTCACAAGACTCAGTACCAACATAAACAGGAAAACAAAAAGGCCTTCAAATAAGAAAAGGAAAAAAAATATATCCATACATAAGAAATTTTCCAGTTTCCAAATTGAATATAAACTGTACTACCTTCTCTCTTTATACACCCTTAAAACTTGTACAGTAACTTTAGTCTCTGCAAGGATCAGCAACTTCACCATCTGAGCCTCAGCTACCTTTGATTCTAGGTATACCCTCAAACTAACAATGTACAACTTTTAAGTATACAGCAACAGTTTTATTTTCAAACAGCTCCTGTTCATTTAAGTAACTAAACAGGGCAGTCTCTGGACATAGTAAGTAAGAAGGAAGAAAGGGAAGCTCATACTATTTCCTCAGTTAGCTGTACAGTTCTTCTATGCCATTTATGTAGCTGGATGCAGAGTAAGGACACTGATCCTCCTTTCTGCAATGACATTATGCCAATCATAGTTTGTTTTACTAACAAAAAAATAATTGTTACGGTAGTCATATCGGAAGTATAATTACCTCCGGCTGCAACGAGTTTCTCTACACGAGCAACTATATGCTTCCCGTACGTATACTTTTTCAAAGCATTTAAGTGAACCTTTATTCGGTTGAGGATTATTTCAAGTTGCTGGTCATCACAAGTTTCCAGCACTTTCTGTACAACATAATTTGCAAACTGATCTTTCATCATGACCTGCAAAAGATTGAACACAGAAATACAAAGAGCTTCAATATTTCAAATTCGAAACAGTTTACATTATTTGCTCACAGTATCAAAAGGAAATTCAAGAACCATGTCATATGAAGTGAACGAGAGCATTCGTAACAAACATTAGAGCAACCATGCACTAATGGAGATGGACATTTAGTCACCTACTTTAAGAGGAAAATATAGGATATTTCATACTCAGAGCTCAAAAGAATATCATTAGGGTTGTGAAGGGGAAAAGTAAGGATTGGTGATCTGAGAAGATCATATAGAATGGAAATTTAACGACCCGGGGTAAACATGTAAACATAAAGACAAAGCGGAAATAGATGATACGGCAACAAAATAAAAATCTACAGGTTTAGAAGCTTTCAAAGTATAATCACAGACCTGAAGAGGCTCATTTTCATCAGTAGTACCAAGCATCTCATCAACCAAGGTCTGTCTTTCTGTAGGAGTACCGAATGTTAAACACTTTTCGATGACATTGGAGGCAAACTTTTGTTGGCTCATCTGAACTATTTGCCCATTTAGTTTAGTAATTATAGCAGATCGTTCATGTGGTTTTCCATGCTCCAAGACATGCTGCAACATTGTATAGAAACAACTTTCAAAATCCCATATGAAAATTAACAAACTATTCATGTAAACACCAAGCAACATGTATAAAAAGGTGGGTAAAATATACTACAGTTGAAGGTGACAACAAAAATTCTGTTTCATATCATTGGTTAGTAATTAAGCATCTATGTGCAGGTTTAGACCAGTGGTGAGGCTTCGAAAATGATTAAGCTATGAAAATTGTGGGCCATCACTTCATTGAGAGGAAGTCATGCTTTAACATTCTGAATCTTGTGTTATCATCCTATATCATTGCCACACTTCTGTCACGATGGAAAACATTCACAACCGCAGACAAACCTGCACAACATAATTTCCGTATTGATCTTGCGCCAACATGCAAACAGATTGCAAAATTTCATCCATCATTATTTTCTGGGTCTTTGCATCGTGGCAGCGCTCCAGAACTCTCTGTAAGAAAACATTGTTGGCAAATTACAGTACTTACCTGAAACTGCAGATAATATGAATCTATTTAACAGGTAAAGTATATGACTCAAACTTACAAACCTGTATAACACGACAACCGTATGGATGGGTGGATAATGTGACAACTTGATCATAAAATGTTGAAACAATAAACTGTCTAAAATCTTCAGGTACACATTCAATACACTTCTGGATGACGTGGTTTCCGTTCTGATCACGTACACATCGCATAATATGACCATCAAGCTCTTTCACCATTTTAGTCTGCTGATCCAGCTCAACTACTTCTATAGCCTGAAAGTTAAACCAACATGTGCTAAAAGTAAAATTTGTGTGTTTGATAGCCAAATTACATACGTAATTTTGCAATTAGCCAACTGATATAGTACACAACATTTCACCTGTACAATATAAAACTATATATTATTAATAAGCTCAACACACGAGTGTTACGTAAACAAACACACTTTTCCGCAGCACATAAACATCCAAATATACAACCCTTCTACGGGAAAAGATTGTGATATGCTTAATGTCTGCCCTTTGTATGAAGAAATGTCACAGTCGAGTCATTACAAAAGTATACCTTTTGGATCACTCGGCAACCATACATTTGAAGGCTAAGGGTCAGCACATGCCCAGTTAGCTGGTCAGCCAGTTCTCTTATTTGAGATGCAGATCCATGTTCGAAAAACTGTAGGACAAAAAGAACTTAGCCAGTGTTATATTATTCCAGCTTTCTTTTCGGATGTGTCTGAGTGAATCCAATTATTTCATCACACGACTCAAATAAAAAATTATACAAATCAATTACTACCATAAAATACCTTTTGAATCACATAATTACCAAACACATCAGTCATTAAAGAAAGGGCCTGGGGCATAATTTCAGAGAAGACCATGTTTTTCTCTTCTATTGTGGCAGTCTCAAGTTTCTGTTGAATGAATCGACTCCCATATTGATCAGCACTGTCCATTGAAGATATACAGCAAAGATGATCACATATCAGGAGGCCCAAACTAAAAGAAATGAAGAGTGC
The DNA here is from genome assembly GCA_024582655.2 of Erythroxylum kunthianum. Lineage (NCBI taxonomy): Eukaryota > Viridiplantae > Streptophyta > Magnoliopsida > Malpighiales > Erythroxylaceae > Erythroxylum > Erythroxylum kunthianum. Next base: position 384,585 of record JANIMX020000112.1, read on the forward strand.
AACAATGAAGATATACCTGAACTCAACAACGTGACTAGCAATTTCTGAAAGTTCAAAGCATCTAGTTTTATTGCTTTTGAACTCATCCAGTAAGGAAGAAGGAAAATTTTCATTCAGGATACCACCAGATTCTGAGTTCCAAGCTCCGACAAGACCCCCAGAAAGATTCCTCATCCCAGATGAAAAATGCAAATTTCTTTCACTCTGCATGACTGGACTAACTGATCCAATAGGAGAATGTGGAAGCAGGGGTCCCCCTAATGGACTTCCAGGATAAGACAGATCAAGACCAAGTGCCGAGTTTCCATGAAAACTATGACTCAAGCTACCAGATTTGCCAAGGTAGGGCAAACCAAACTGTGATTTTTGGGGTGCAAGCAAAGTTCCAAGGTAAGCCTTTTGTAGAAGGTCCATATATGGATTACGTAGGTATTCCCTATCAATTGCAGGCTCGTTGACATCACCATACTCATTGGATTGAAGGTACTGCAGATAAAGCGGATCCATAAGGGGATCCAGAAAACCAGCATTACCTCCACTTTGATTTCCAACTCTACTAAGGTTATGCAATTCCACTGCAGCAGCCATCAAATTTGGGTCTAATGCACCCAAGGATCCAGCATCCAAGCCACTTCCACCAATGGCAGATGCAGCAACAGTGTTATCAAACAATGGTGGCAAGTTCCCAGTCCCAAGCCGAGGTCCAACAATAGACGGAGATGAAGGATTAATATGATACCCGTTTAAGCCATAGTTCGCAAAAGAAGAATACATGTTATCCGTATTTGGGTGGGTAAGAGGAGAGCCACTTCTGCCGCTAAGATTTGGCATAGAAGTTCCTTTTATGTAAGAGTTGGATGAAACAGACTTCACATATGACTGTTGCTTGATGTTCTTATGGTTGCCTAGCATACTAAAGGCGCTTTGGCGATCATCAATTCCATTTTGGGTATGTGAATGTGAGTGGATCTCTCCATCAACGATCTGATCTGTCAACAGATTTAGCCCAGAAAAAGTACCAACCAACTCAGACTCACTCAAACTTGATGAAATCCCACTGAATAAATTTGAAACATTCCCGTCCCTCCTATCCACAGAACTTGTCCTGCCTCCTCCAATGGGTAGAATGCGAGGACTGGGAGCTCCAGCCATGAGCTGAGGGTCAGGGGTGCTACTTCGTGATGAATTACCTAAAGCAGAAGCGTAACTAAGAGAAGCTGATGAGCCAGTATTTGGGATCAGAGACCCACCCTGTTTATTTGGATTGTACAAAATATCATCAGACACTGAATCGCGACGAAGATGAGCAAAATGTCCTTCAAAAACATCTAAGTCTTCATCAAATGCATTGCGGCTTGGTGGTCGTGAAGGATGCCTTGAGATGGGTTTTACATGATCCAAATCATCCTGCATTGTAAAGAAAAATTGTAATGCCAAAATCAGGGACCAAGATAACTAAAAGAAATAAAAACAGAAGATATTGACCTGGTTAATATCAAGAATAACATGTATAAATGACTTAATAAACATTTGAATAGAAAGTACATGGATTTAACTCCTATCATCTCAGCTATTACGCTCACAATTCGCAATGAAAAGAAAAAGAAAAAAAAAAAGAGTTCATACCAGAATGCATCCGAAATCTCAGAATTGGTAATTTTCTAAACGTTACACGCCTGAACACAAAATATCTTGATTGCACCCAACATCAACTAATGATTTCTGAGAATCTAAAAACCAAACCAAGAAAACAGACAAGACATTTACCTAGAAGAGGAAGTATGTGAAACAGCATTGGAGCCAATAATTGACAATACCATATGAAATAAAGATGATTTGCTCAACATATAAAAGAAAGGATAAACATAATAGGTATTGTAAGAAATGTTTCAGTAGACAAATCAACCCACAAACAAACATAAAAACCAGAAAGGAAACAAACAAATACAAATTTGAGAAAAAAGGACAATGATAATTCCAAGATTCACCTGAATCATCTCTGCTATGCTCTTTTGCCTGATTCCTAGACCCAAACTCGGCAACCCGATCAGCCCATCTCCTCCCCACTCCACACTCTCACCATTTCCATTCTCATACTTCCCTTCACCAAATCCTGGCTGCACAGAGAAAAGAGACATTTTTCCTTCTCCATAACCGGCTTTGCTTTCTTTCCTTCCATCTCCAACAACAGAATTGACACCAGCACCATCACTGCTATAATGTAATTTCTGTGCAAACCTCCAATCCTCCTTCGAACCAAGAGGAGGTGGCAATCTAGGATTCAAGTTCACATTAGAATAATAATAATTAGCATAAGCTGGATCAGACCTTATCTCTTCTTCTCTCAAAAAACCAGTTTCATTGCTCTTTCTGATGCCGTGTATGGCTGCAGAATCATACAACCCTCCAAATGAACTCAAAGA
>JANIMX020000112.1:490792-503028 GCA_024582655.2 Erythroxylum kunthianum
TCCCTTATCTAACTGATCGAGAACCACTACTCAAATGTTATTATTGAAATGAATGAAAAGTGTATTATTGATGTTGTTCACATGAGAGTTGACGATTTATCAGAATTTGGTAGTATCATCTCCGATTGTCACTATTTTCTTTCGTTAGAACAATTTTTTTTATTTTTTTTATAAAGAGACAAGCTAATGAAACTGTTAATGTTATTATAAAGGGAGCTCTTTCTTATGCTAGCTCTATGTATTGGCAAGACCTCCTTCTTTTTTTAAAGAAACTCTTGCGATTGATGTAATTTCTTGAGTTTGAGTGAAGGTTTATGATTTTAAAAAAATGTAATATTAAGCATTATTTGTATAAGTAATGTGTTATCAAATTTCATACGAGATGTAATCCTTCGCATCACATAATTAGTATATAGTAGAATTTATATAAAATTTTATTTCAAAAAGTAATTAAATGATATAAACAGTAAGTATAAAGTCAATAAAAGACATGTAAATAAATATTTAAATATTTTAGTCTTGTTCTTTTAAATATATATATAATAGTAAATTGAATAATGTTTGAATCTTATAAAATTTATTTTTAAAAAAAAAGTTTGAGTCCAACCAATTAATTTTTTTTAAATTAGAACAAGATCAAATTAAAATACCAAGTTTACCTTTAAATATAATTAATTAATATACTCTTTCTCTCTTAAAGAAATAATTTTTTTTTGTAAAAATTAGTTAGGTTCACAAAATAGTTAATAATCATAATTAAATGGCAATATATAACTCGTTTAGAAACTAGAGCATCACGCGCTTGATAGGAATGTGAAATTAGGTTCTTCGTTGGATTTAACGGCCATTTGCCTCGTTTGACGGTAATGCGGAGACAGAGACCTCTGACTCCTCCAATGTGGGCCCATGATTGACTTATCTTGGAGTTAACGTCGATTCCCAAACCCGATCCAATTTCCTAACCGGGTCGAGAACGGATTCCTATTCTGGACTCCGACTTCGTTATCCTGCCATCCAAACAAGCGCCATCTCTTCAGTTCATACACAGTCCAAAGGACCAAAGCTCGTTCGCAACTCTCTGTGAGTTCAAGCGCAAGACCCAACAATGTTCCCTCAATTCGGTGCGACGGCTGACACGCTGAGCAAGGCGTCGACGATCGTGTCTCGGATCGGCACCGACGCGCACTTGTACGACGATCCCGAGGACGTGAACATCGCGTCGTTGCTCGAGAGCAAGTTCGATTCCGAGAAGTGCGAGGCTCTAAAGCGCCTTCTCGCTCTCATCGCTCAGGGTTTTGATGTTTCCAACTTCTTCCCTCAGGTCCCCCTTATGCTGAAATTAAAATTAGTTCTGAAGGCTATGGGGGAAGTGAAATTTTGAAGTGAAAGACGAGATTAGCAAATTATGCGCTTTGTTTATGTTGATATTTGTTTGGTCGCTTAGGAAAATGAGGGGAATGAGAAACAAATATACTAATTTGAACGTTTGATCGAATTCTGACTTAATTAGCTCAATGGTATGTGGAAGAGAAAACTTTCGCTAACTCAGGATCACTGTAGTCTGATGGATGCGTAATTTCTATATCGTGCAATCAAAAATTTGGCTCCATTATATCAGGTTGTTATTGATTAAAGAACCGGGGATGATTATGATCTGAAATTGGTACTTCTTTGATACATTATCATAGTATTCAATGATATTACATAGCATATCTTTTCTTGTTGGGCTATTTACGATTTTGTTTTTTTCTTACCATTTCAACAAGGAGACTACAGGTGGTAAAGAATGTGGCATCTCAGTCATTGGAAGTAAAGAAGCTGGTTTACTTGTACCTCCTGCATTATGCTGAAAAGTATGTGACAGATTTTGAACTTCATTTTTTAATTCTTTAAGTATGATTATCAGTCTTTGAACGAACATAATGTATTAGTTCAAGGGGTTTTGCTGGTTTTAGTGTAAGTTAATGTGTCTCCTTTTGTTTTCCAAGTTTTGGAAGTTTATGCAGATAATGTTGCATAAGTTATCATATGCAGGAGAGGTATAGACTTATTCATTTAGCCAGTTTCTGAGTTGGATAGTGTTGGGAACAATTTAAAACTATGGACATATTGGATTTATAGCAATCACTACGTGTTTGGTTGTAAAATTAGGTGGTTATACTTTGACTCCATCCAGGGATGAATATAAGGGATTTTTTTTTTTATTGCTGTTAGCATTTGTGGCTACATAGGACTGATTCCACTTGGTCGTGTGAGAAATAAGGAAAAATAATTTGTTACTAACGTACAAAACTTGTTTTCATCAACATTTACTTTGTCTACCATTTTCAGGCGTCCAAATGAGGCTTTGCTATCAATCAATTCTTTCCAGAAGGACTTGGGATATTCAAATCCACTAGTAAGGGCATGGGCACTTCGCACCATGGCAGGGATTCGGCTCCATGAAATTGCTCCTATTGTTCTTGTGGCTGTGAGCAAGTGTGCTAGAGATCCATCTGCTTATGTCAGAAAATGTGCTGCCAATGCTCTTCCAAAGTTGCATGATTTGCGACTAGAGGAACATTCTTCAACAATTGAAGAGGTTTGAAACTTCTTTCTGGGGGATTCTATTGTATATGCCTCTCTTTTCTTTTTCTTTTCACTCTTAAGTCCTGTCTATGAGAGTAACAAGTTCAAAAGTTTTTTTCATAAATTTTTTCTTGTTAAAGTTTCAGTTATATTGGATGATGGGATAGTTTTGTTTGTTGTTGTTCTCATGCATACAAATACAAACAAAGAAGTCAATGTTCCGTTTTTATTGTAAATTTGCTGATTGCTTGGCATATAATTGATGGGCATTACTTGATAAGTGTAATGCAGAGTCCCATCTCAAATGGCATTTTAATACAGTAATGTGTATGGAGATAGGCATTTATATGACTTATTGTCATTGTGTTGTATTGTTCGGTGTTTTTTAGGATTTTTTTCTTGTTTAAAGGATATGATCAATTTTTTTGATTTGCATAATATATTTAGGAGATCAAATTTATTCATGAGCTGGGCATTTGTGATTTAAATGTCTCATTCATCACATTCTGTAGATGCCTGCTCATTAGGTTTGCATTTGATTTGTTGATGTTCGTTTAGCATGAAGTTTTACCATATCCTCTTCTTGCAGATGATTGGAATGTTGTTGTGTGACAAATCTTGTGGAGTTGTTGGAGCTGCTGCTTCAGCATTTACATCTGTTTGTCCAAATAATTATTCTTTGATTGGAAAGAACTATAGAAGGTTATGCGAGATTCTTCCTGATGTAGAAGAGTGGGGTCAGATATTGCTGATTGGAATCCTTTTACGTTATGTTATAGCACGGCATGGTCTAGTGAAAGAATCCATAATGTACTTTATACGTGGTGAAGAAAGTTGTTGGCCAAAAAAGGATGTTTCAGATGTTGACTTTGCATTACAAAAAGACATTAGTGACATGACAGTGAGTTATGATGTTGGATTGGCAAGTATGGTCTCCAGGTGCTATATTGAAGGTCCTGATGAATACTTGTCGTGGTTAAGTTCTAATGGCAAGAGTTATGCTGAACAAAGTGGTGCAACATTTACTTCAGGAAGAAGTAATGATGACGTGAAGATTCTACTTCATTGTACATCACCATTGTTATGGAGTAATAATAGTGCTGTAGTACTAGCTGCAGCTGGGGTTCATTGGATCATGGGACCAATGGAGGATGTTAAGAGAATTGTTAAGCCACTTCTCTTTCTGCTGAGATCATTCAGTGCTTCACAAAATGTGGTACTATATATTCGTGCAGTTGTCCTGTTTCCTGTGTATGTGGTAACTTTGTTCAGTATTATCCATTTTTATGAAACATCATTGCATGTAGATAATGCATGTTTTGTGTAAATAATCGAGCTTCTTACCCCGTTAAGACACTTGTCATCGTTTTGAACAGTTAATACAAGGGAACTGGGTTCATGTACTGATTAGGGATGTATTGTTTACGACTTGATAATTGGAGAACTGTCAACTTTTAGTAATGAGGAAAAGGAGACTCATTCTGCAAAAGGGATAAGACTATTGGAGCTGGTAACTGCTGAATAGGGAAAAAAGAAGTATTGAGAACTGTTTATGAACTTTTAGCATCTTTAATTTCCTTGTGCAGGTCCTTTGCAATATTCAAGTTTTTGCCAAAGCAATGCCTTCCCTCTTTGCTTCACATTTTGAGGACTTCTTCATAGTTTCTTCAGATTCATATGAAATAAAATCCTTGAAGCTTGAGATTCTCTGTTCCATTGCTACAGATTCGTCGATTTCTTTAATATTTAAAGAATTCCAGGTACCATGTAATGGCTTTCTTTGATGACTTTTTACCTCAAAGATCTAGAGTAATGATCATGTTTCTAAGTTATTCTTTTTTGTATTTAAACTCTATGTTTTCTTCCATCTTTAGTCTGTTGTGAGTTGAGCGAGAAGGCGACTTCAAAATTTCACCAATGGTCACCTTTTGCGTTTTATGTTCTTTTGGGTGTGATATGAATGATGGTTCAATCCTGTACCTTTTGCATAGATGGTTTCTTTTCTGTAACCGAAATGACCCATCCCTTTCGCAATTTTTTTGTCGTTTGTACAGATGTAAGATTCGAATCCTTGGATTGATGCTTATCTTATTAGTTTTTGACTAGGATTACATTAGGGATCCAGACAGGAAATTTGCAGCAAATGCTGTTGCTGCTATTGGTTTGTGTGCAGAGAAACTTCCAAAAATGGCCAATGTGTTCTTGGAAGGATTGTTGGCTCTTACTAGACAAGGTCTCTTTTTGGAATTAAAGTGCTCTTTGAGTAGAAAAAGGAAATCTATTTCTTGTTTCCTGAATATAGCCTTGTTGCAGAAACCTTGACCAGTGACTTTGAGCATGGAGAAGGAGATGTTCTAGTTCAAGCAATAGTGTCGATCAAATCAATTGTAAAGCAAGATCCACCTAGTCATGAAAAGGTATTCTCATATGTTGTAGTTTTCCAATGTTATGGACATTCGACATTTTAAGTTGGTAATTTTTTTATTTTTGGATGTTTCAAGGGACTGCACATCAGTTTTGGTGTAAACTAAAATCAATACATCAGGTTTTTGGAGTTTGAATATCTGCTTTAGCAATAATATTTGTTTGTTATTCACAGGAATAAGAATGAATTGAGAGAATTGTTTATTTTAGGTCAAAAGCTCATGTGATTAAGCTTTTCAGGAATGACCTAGGCTATGACTGTTTTCATGTAACTATCTTTTTGTTTATACCAACAGGATTTTAGCCTTAGGAATATGAAAGAAAATTAAAATACTTTTTTCCATAGTCCTTAAATGTAGTTGATGTTGTTACAGTCTTTTTTACCTAATCTTGTATTATTCATTCGATGTCTGCAATAGTACTGAATGCATTAATTCATTTTCTATTTTTAAAGGTTGTAATTCAGCTGGTTCGTAGTTTAGATGCTATCAAGTTATCTGCAGCTCGTGCAACCATAATATGGATGATAGGTGAGTACAGCAACTTAGGGGAGATAATGCCAAGAATATTAACCACTGTTCTCAAGTTCCTTGCTTGGAGGTTTACTTCAGAAGCATTGGAAACAAAGCTTCAGATTCTGAATACTACTATGAAGGTACAAGGGAGAACTTTCCAGTACTTTCCTGTGAATATGTGGAATTTGCTCAGCTAGTTTTTGTGATTTAGATACGACCATGCCGTTTTTACCTAAGACATTCTACAGGTTTTAGCAGATGCAAAAGGCGAGGATCTATTGACGTTGAGAAAAGTAGGCAGCTATGTGCTTGAATTGGCAGAATGTGATATGAACTACGATATTCGTGACAGGGCTCGGTTTTTGAAGAACCTTCTGTCATTCAAATTGTATTCTCAAGGACCAGAGGAAAATGTAAATGTCTCAAGTGGGAGGCTGCCACATGTGCTTGCAGAACATATTTTTCGTCAACAAACATCACAATTGACAAGAGAACCTGTTAACCATCGTATCTATCTTCCTGGATCTCTTTCACAGATAGTACTTCATGCAGCTCCAGGATATGAACCTCTTCCAAAAGCTTGTAGCCTGCTACATGATGGCCAGTTGTTAAATGAGACTTGTGGTACAGATCTGTTGGGGGATGGAGCTGATGGTTCTGCCACATTGTCTGGGTCATTGGATGAGGAAAGTGCTACTTCTGATTATGTCTCAGAACATTCTAGCACAGTTTTAACTGACAGTGGTAGCAGCGATGAGACTGGTTCTGTGAGTGAGGGTGAAAGTAATGCTGATCAATTGATTCAGATATCAGATGCTGGTTATTCTCATAATAACAAGAGCATGGATCAAAACTCAACTGCCATGGATTTGGGAGAATTGAGGTTGAATAGAGCTCTAGAATCATGGTTGGATGAGCAACCTGGTTCATCAAATCAGGGTAAATCCGACCAAAATATGTTCCTTGGATCTTCAGCCAGAATCTTCATTAAGGATACTGCGAGCCGACTTAAACCTAAATGCTACAGTCTCCTAGATCCTGCAAATGGAAATGGCTTGAAAGTTGATTACTCATTTTCTTCCGAGAATTCGAGCATATCACCTCAATATGTAAGGATAGAAGTTTCCTTCAAGAATTGCTCTACAGAGACTATTTCAGAAGTGAGTCTGGTGGAGGAATCAAACAAAGTTTCAGATTCTACTGAGAGGTATTTTTGTTTTTCTGTTGCGGAGCTAAAGTTTTCTTTTGCTACTTCAGTGTGATGATCTAGGTGTGTAGATGCAACTAAAGTTACATATATGTTTGTAAAATCAATGTTGACTGTGGCAGAATTCAAAGGATCGAATGTTTATTTTTATTAAGATGTTGGGGTCCCATTTCCTGTTTATACCTAATTCAGGAATTGATGCATGTATTTATCATTCTTATTGAAAATCAGGATAATTATTCATACCTTAAATATCCAGTCCTACTTAACACAATGCTTCTCATACTAGATAATAAAAAGTTCTATAGAATACGTTTTAAGTGTAAAACATAAATACTACTCTTAAAGTGTTAACATCACCTTAATCATTAGTTGATATAGGAATCCTTTTGGAGATAATTTAACCTTACTAGGTTTTCTGACTTAAAAGTTCAAGTCTTGCCACTTAGTTATGTCTGCATTTGCAGCTCCTTGCCATCTCCTACTAATGTACCAATGCTTGCGCAAATGGAAGAGATTACTTCTCTGGAGCCTGGTGAGACAACATATAGGACTATACATGTTTGTTTCCATCATCATCTATTGCCTTTAAAGCTGGCCTTATACTCTAACGGCAAGAAATATCCTGTTAAGTTGAAGCCTGATATTGGGTACTTTGTAAAACCGCTTCCTATGGGTGTTGAGGCCTTCATGGATAATGAAGCTCGTCTCCGAGGAATGTTCGAGTATGTCCGAAGGTCAGTCACCTTCTTCAGCCCCTTCTTTTTGACAAGGCATTTGTTTTCTTGAAGTTTATCCAATGAGGAAATTTTGAATATGGCTTAATACTTTGTTTCGACCTCACACATGCTTCCTGTATTGACATACATTGGAAGTGCTTTTTACACAAGATGCTTGCTTATCGAGACGATAAAGATATTGCAGGTGTTTTGTATGGCAGTTTCTTTAATGATTATTGGCGTTTAATCCTTTTCATTTCACGTTATGATTTTTAATCCTCATTGTTACTTGCTACTGTATGTAATGTTCTAAAGTGGATTGATCTCTATTTGTTTCTACCATTTTCTTTTCCATATGGGAGTACCAGTTGCACCTTCACAGATCATATTGAAGAGCTGAACAAGGACAGGAGCGATGTGTTGATGAAAGACAACTTTCTCTTGGTTTGTGAGAGCTTAGCACTAAAGATGCTTAGCAATGCAAATCTCTTTCTTGTATCTGTTGAATCTCCTATAGCTGCCAATCTTGATGACGCATCTGGTTTGTGCTTACGCTTCAGCTGTGAAATTCTTAGCAGTTCACTTCCAAGCTTAATTACTATTACGGCTGAAGGTAAATGCAATGAAGCATTGAACTTGTCAGTAAAAGTCAACTGTGAGGAAACTGTATTTGGCTTAAATCTATTGAATAGGATTGTGAATTTCCTCACTTGACCACTTTTTTATCTTATTTAGAGGTCGTGGTGTGAACTAGCTTTCAATTACTTCCTGTGAGGAAAACAGATTGAATATCTGACGTTTAGACAGATGCCATTGTGTCAGTATAATTGCATTTTTCACGTTTAGCATGATAACTTGTAACATCTACTATGACCCTACTTAAAAATCTTTCTGTTGAGTCCTTTATTTGAGGGATGTCTTCTTGACATTTTCATAATGATTGCCTCTTTTGAGTTTCATACATATTTTTCAATTTGTATTGTACCAGAATTAGGGATGTAGAAATGACTTCATTACATATTTGTATCATCGGATTATTTTTCTAACACCATATCTAATTTATTGAAACTACATTTTGGTGAGCGTTTTGATTTGATCAGTGGATGAACTGTTATGTAATATCAGATGAAAGGCTTACAAATTTGTAGAATTTTCATTCCAGTATACCTAGGAACAATTTGCAGCTAAGAGTGGTATATTTAGTCTTACACTAATTGGCCCTTGTAATAGATTTTGTGACCTGTTCAAACTTTTGCATGACAAAAGTTGAAAATTTGGTATATCTTTAACTTGAAGACTTGATTATTTATCACTCTATCATGACAAAGACTCCATGCTTAGTAATTGCAACTCTCTAAGAAAATTTTCTCAGCAAGCTATAGATATACCAAATTTGAAAAACAGAATTTTGAGTCAAAACTTGTAGCTAGAAGATTATACGCTAGTGGGCTAGGAAAGCATACTGAAATTTATTTAAATGCTGGGGGAATTATGATGTTTTTTTGGGTTTTCTGTTACTTGACAATGACCAAAAAAATGGTATTCCTTTTCATGATATGAACACCCCCTCCTGTGAAGGGTAAAACATGTTGAAGAAATGCCTGAATCAGATGAAAAGGTTATGAGCCACAGTTTCTCTTACTATACATGCATTACGCTAGCATTGTAGGTATTAATCTAAAACATCAGCTTCTGCTTGTAGGCCAACAATGTTTAGTTAAATGATTACTCTGGTCATAGAAGACGTGTTCAACGTTTGTTTTCCTGCTACTGGTGAAGATTCTGTGAACCGATTAACTTCTAATGGATGTCTAGTTATCTGAATGAAATTCTTGTATGGTCCAATGTTCCTGATTGTGGCATATAAATCTGAAATTTAGTACCATTGGGGCTGAGATATGACACTTAGAGATTACAGTGGAGACATGGATGCTTTACAGTTGAATGAGGTCCTCGATCTTTTCGAGTTCATGCAGGAAAGGTTCAGCTTTGGAACTGAGGCTGATAATTCCATGTCCTGTATGCTTTATTTGGACGGAGAAACATGTCTATTAGGCATCTGAGTAGTTCTTCTGAGAGTTCATTTGGTATCTCACTGCAAAATTCCCTGTAAATATTTTGCTCTTCTTGTGTTCTCCCTGAATGCCTCCTTGAATTTTCTTCTGAGTGATAAAGATCAAAACATTGTAAATAACTTTGTCCCAGCGATGTTTTCTTTGTTGGGAGTAGAAATTCTTGGCAGGGATAGATTATAACCTTACTAGTGGATCCTGGAGAGGAAAAGCTAAAAATTTCTCCTGCAGAACCCGCAGAGACTCGTCTAAGGTGCATTTTCTCCTTCTTATACTCTTTAAAATGTTGTGATCTAGATAGCTCACAGAAATCTTCACTCAAAATCGATTTTCCTGGGGGAAAATGGAGGTAGGTTATTGTGTTGCCTCAGCTTCCTTCTCCGCTGCTTCTTTACTTTCCATTCTTTAGTCTGTTTCTTCTGCTCATACAAGCTCAGTTTCAATTCATCAACTTTTTTCTCTAGCCATACGATCTCATCTTCCACCGTTCTGATTTCAGCAAGAAGACCCTGAACCTGAAACATAGATAATATATGAATTCCTTCTTAATCGAATTGAGCCAGGGAAGATATAACTATTCCTACTCAGTTTTGCATGCACTTACTTGAGGTGGAAAAAAAGAGGTCAGACATGGATTAGATGGAATTGGCCCATGGAGAGCAATGTACAGAACTTTCTTTATAGCCTTTTCCTTGTCTAACTCAGCTTGCAATTCCTCAACCTGTGACAGATCAATCACTACAAGGTTCTTACATTAAGGGAATTATACACTATTATAAATAGTCCTTACCTCCTTCTCCAAGTCCAGTCTTGTCTGCTTCTCATCGTCTGGTTGCATCAGATAATCTTCAAACTTCATTGTTCAAGCAATCGGGACAAGAAATTGGGGGAAAAGTACAGAACCTGACAATCTGAAAGAAGCACTACGAGTTAAGAAACTCACTTCCAATGCTAATGTGCTTAATATAACACAAGAAGTGGGATTACTAGGAGGATCGTGAGTGGCAATAATGTTAGTTAGAACAGAAAAAGAAGGCAGAACTAAAACTGGGAACAGAATAGAAGAAATGAGGGACAGAAAAGATAAGCACGAACATGCGGTGGAAGAATGTTTAGGTGAGGTAGGGGTTGCTCTTAGTGCAGTGCATGGCCTTCCCATGAACTTGTTACAGGTAACCATCAAATCGTCAAAGATACTAATAGACGTGAGGCCCATGAACAGGCTGAACTTTCAGACCTTTCCTTTGATGAAATGAAGCAAGTGTGTTTTAGGTTTTAGGTATTAAATGGATCTAAACTTGTCATATTTTCTTTTTATATAGTTGAATTCTTATCGATTAAATATTATATTTTTTATAACGATAGAATTACATTATTTATTCTTATTCCTTATATATTATCGGTTAAATTATCAAATTCATATAATTTGTTTATTTATATTATTTATCAATTTAATAACTCATAATTAAATGAAAAATTCAAATTCCTCCACGTTTAATGTTAGTTGTCCATATCAATATCAGGCAAATTGTTCAGTTAACACCTGTCACTAAGCCATTGACTTTTCAATGTTATTTTAACCGCCTCAATTCTTATGTCCTCCGGCGTCGTATGAATCCAACCCTTCGCCCATAAATGTATGTGTTTTTGTTTTTACTTTCCCTCCGCTGTCTTTCAAATTCTCTAGTCTTGTGTCTTCCTCCTTTTTTCACACTTTACTCTCTTGTTCTCTGATAATCGTCTCCGATCTCGACGATTCTTGTGCTCTGATGGTTATGTGAATGCTGATCGGGGACACTTAATAGTTAATCCTCCATCTGTCAGGAAAGAGCTGGTGAGACCACCAATGATAAATTTGAAGACTTAGGAGCAGGTGTTTGAAGTTCATTTGATGTGAAACTGTACTAATCTTAGCCTCATTCATGACATTTTGTGACTTAAAAAGTGAATCTTAGCATGTAAATGGTTCATGAAATGCAGGGTTTGATGATTATGAGATTTTCAACAGAGCCAAGGACCAGGAAGACGATAATATTGAATGTAATGCCACCTAGTAATAGATCGGCGAGGGGGCGAGTTTGAACTGATTTTGTTTATAGGATTCACTTTGATCACTAGATCCTTTTTCCTCTAGAATTCGCCATAACTACTCTTAGATAAATAGTTTAGGTTTTCCAAACCTGTTAGATTAAATCAGTAGGATGACTAAGCTAGCTTATGTGCAGAGAACTGGTTCATGCTTGTAGGTTTATTTCAATCCGGAGGATATTGTTGTATATGTAAAGGTGCACTTATTTTTCCTTAATATTCAAGCAGATTTCAAGTCTCCAAGAAAAATTTATGCTCTGGGATCTAATGATTCTTTGTTTCTAAGGACTCTGCTTTCTTTATTTTTCCAATTCATCATATTTAGTTAAACGCATTCGAGGGCAAAGGTTGGTAGACTCGAAATTGGTGGTAAGAAACAAACACTGCTTTAGGACTTAACACTAAGGATTATAACACAAAAATAGAGGGAAATAATCCATGTTTTAAGACAAAAAGAAAGAATATAATATCTCACATTACTAAGGATTAAGGAAAACTTTCTTCTTCCACTCGTTATCCTGTTACAGGCCTACCCTGTATAAAGGCAGCTTCCATCATCACTCCTGGCTGTTGGGTCAAAGTTCTGAGCAATTGGATCAGTACAACCTTCAGGGACAGGAACATGAACTTGCTGAGCTGCTTG
>JANIMX020000112.1:631836-649340 GCA_024582655.2 Erythroxylum kunthianum
GTTCATCCATGGCAAAGTTGAGGTGCAGGATAATTGTGTGATTGGGAGTCAAAGTCTTGTCCTTTCTGGTTCCATTCTTGAAAAGAACGTAATTCTTGGCGCTCTTTCAGTAGCACCAGTGAACTCGATTCTTAAAAAGGGTGGCGTTTACATTGGATCAGAAACACCAGTCATGATCAAGAACACCATGCACGCTTTGGATGACAGAATAGAAGAGATGGACATGAAATATAAGAGGATAGTCGGTAATCTGGCTGCAAATTTAGCTGCCACCACTTTGAAGGTCAAGACAAGGTACTTCCACCGAATCGGTGTTGGTGGGAAAGGACAGTTGAAGATATATGATACCATTAAAGGGTTACCAGATCATAATATCTTCAGCCCAGGAAAGAGCTATCCTGTTGTGATTCGTCACAGCAACAGCTTGAGTTCAGACGACGATGCAAGGATAGATGCACGCGGTGCAGCTATCAGAATACTTTCAGAAGAAAATGGAAACAACTCTCCAGTTCTTGACCTGACACTCAAAACAGGGAAGGCGTTCTATGCCCGTACTATTGCAGATTTCGCTACATGGTTAGTGTGTGGCCTTCCTGCTAGAGAAGAGCATGTGAAACGCGTACCACATATAGCAGATGCAGTGTGGACGTCTCTTCGAAATGCTGATTCTTTCACGGAGCTACATTACTATTCCAATATCTGTAGGCTCTTTCGGTTCACTGATGGACAAGAAATGTATGTCAAATTCAAGTTGCGACCTTTTGATGAGAACATAAGTGAGAACTCTGGTAAGGTGGAGCCTATTGGGATTCTTCCACCAGAAACAGGTGCTATTCCCAGGGATGAGAAGGACACACGCCCTATGCTTTTCCTTGCTCAAGACTTCCAACATCGTGTACACTCTCCTGGTGGGGTTCGCTACATTGTTCAACTGCAAATACGTTCTGTTCCGAATGATGAAGCTGCTCGTGAAGTTGCACTTGACTGCACTAAGCCTTGGGATGAAACTCAATTCCCTTACATTGATGTCGGTGAGATTGCTCTTCATCAGAACCTCACCACCGAAGAATCAGAATCACTGGAGTTCAATCCTTATCTGAGATGTCACGAGATTGATGTTATTCGTGCTACGTCTTGCTCGGAGAGTGCATCCATTGATCATGGTCGTTCCTTGATATACGAGATATGTCAGCACCTGAGGAATGCAGAGCCACTCCCTGAGGCATGGAGAATGTTCATAGAGCAATCAGATGTTAAAGTAGACCTTTCCGGTTGCCCAATGGCAGCAGCAGCAAAAATGCAGAAGAAGGACTTGGCTTCTTCTGGAGAAAAATTGACATTACAGAGGACTAGGCTTCACACCTTATGGGCCATTTTTGCCCAACCTCTGCTACAAACTTTCCTTCCCTATTTCCTCATGGGGTTGATCATCTTTGCACCACTCAAATGGGCTCTATCTTTGAAGCAAGATCATAAACTACCAGTACAACCCAGGCATTATTATTGGTTGCTTCCTCTGCTTTGGATGTGTTCAGGTATTCTGGCAGCATTAGCTTGTGTTATTGCCAAATGGGTTCTCGTGGGAAAGAAGAAAGAAGGTCAAACAGTGTACATTTGGAGCATACGAGTATACATGGACACTGTGTGGCAAGCTTTCAGAACCGTAGTTGGAGAGTACTTCATGGAATTGGCTGGTGGGTCAATTCTATTTGTGTTATGGATGAAGTTGATGGGAGCAAATGTAGAGCTCTGCGATGGGACGTTTGTAGATAGCATGGGAGCTCTGTTGAATCCAGAAATGGTGGAGATTGAAAAAGGAGTGTGCGTAGGAAAAGAGGCTCTGCTCTTTGGGCACATATACGAAGGAGAGGGCGGGAAGGTTAAGTTTGGGAAGATAAGAGTTGGAGAAGGTGGGAATGTGGGAAGCAGAGCAATTGCAATGCCAGGAGTGAGAATAGAGAGTGGAGGCAACCTTAGTGCTCTGTCACTAGCCATGAAAGAAGAAATTATTAGGTGAAGATCTTACAAAACCGAGGAAGAGGAGGAGGAAGAGGAAGGTTGTGACTTTTTTATGTAACCATATCTATCTTTCTGAAATAAAACTTCATTTCTAGCTTCTTAGAAAAAAATATCAGGGAAAAATATCTCAAATTAGACAGACAGTCTTAGAATAAATAAAAATATCTTCAAAAAGGGAAAACCAATCTTGTTTATATATATACAATATAACAAAAGAAAATATCCCAAAAGCCTAAAAGAACACTGTTGCTCTACATTCCGTCCTCCCTTCTGTGTTGTTGTTAGTAATAAGAAAGTCAGCTCTTTTCAGAGTTCCTAACTTCGAAGATCCAATCTTTTTTCATGCGATTGATTCTTGTACATCAACACACCACTGTAAAACCCACCATTTGATCGCTAGCATGTCCACTGAGCGTCGCTTCCCGACCCCAACACTGGACCGTGAGTCTGCAAACCTGCTTCAGTCAATTACTTCCCATGGTGGGTACGCCTTCGCGAGCATGGCAACTCTAGCGACCTCCGGAGACTTCCGAGCGGCGGAGGCGGCTCGTGAGATGGCGTGGGAACAGCTTCATTCAGGCCCCTGGCATTCGGTTCTTCCGGTGTGGCGAGATGCCTACTCAATGGCATGTTTGCAAGTTGCGAACTTTCATTATGCTAATGAAGACTACACGGAAGCTCTCAAGGCTTTGGACATGGGTTTGATAATGGGTGGTCTGTTGCTCAGGAAGGATTTGGACTTCGCAGTCTCAATTCTCACTGCTTCTAGTAATACCCATCATAATTCTCAATCCTCTACTTCCAACAAGACGGTCGATTTTGATAGGACTGAGGTGGGATTTCTAGATTTGATGTTTCTGCAGAAATTTATGTTTCTTTTGTAGTTCACAGTCTTACTTTTGTTGATAACTATAATTCCATTTCATAATGCAACTGTTGTATGGTTAAAGGACAGCTTTCCTTTATTGTGGTCTCATCAATTCAACACCTTTGCTTCTATAATGCAGTTCATGTATGCCATCTTAACTTATAGTGGCATATTTCTCGCCAGCTTGTTGCTTCCTGTTGTTTCCTGATTTGGAATATTATTACTTGCTTGTAATGAGTTCTCATTATTGTATATCTAACTTCAATCTCGTCTTTAATTAAGGTGGCGTTGTTGCTGTAAAATGTTACAGGTGCTTCGTGTTTTACCCTTCAAGTCCTTGTCTTGTAAGGTTGTGGTGAAGAGATCTGCACTATCCTTGGAGGCTTTTTTACGTGAATATTTCCTTTCTGGTTCCCCAGTTATAATTAGTGACAGTATGGCACATTGGCCTGCCAGGGAAAAGTGGCAAGATCTAAACTACTTTAAAAAGGTTGCTGGTGATCGTACAGTCCCAGTTGAGGTGATTACTTATTTTATTTATTAATTTTGAACTGTTTTGTTTAACAACCCTATTAGCAAAACTTGATCCACCTGTCTAGTAGTATGTCAAGGTAAGGTTGGGATTAGTAAAAGAAGTGTTTTTATTCTTGATTCAGTTGAGGTGATTATTCTTCCTGCTTATCTGATGTTTTAGTAGGACTTCATAATTCAGTTTGCTCCTATGTGTCAATAAAAGCTGAAACAAATTTCTTCAGGTTGGGAAAAACTATTTATGCCAAGAGTGGAAGCAAGAACTCATAACATTTTCCCAGTTTCTCGAGAGAATCCAGTCCAATGAGTTCTCTTGTGGGATTCCAACGTATCTTGCTCAACATCCATTGTTTGATCAGGCATGTCACATCATTCTTATTATATCTGTTGATTATGTTATCAGAATGTCAAGTACTGTGGGTTAACATATCACTGTCTGCCAGAAGTTCATATATTCTATTTCATAGTAAACACAGATAAATGAGCTCCGGAAGGACATTTGTGTTCCTGATTACTGTTTTGTTGGCGGCGGGGAGCTTAGCTCTCTAAATGCTTGGTTTGTTCCTGCTGGGACAGTAACACCTTTGCATCATGATCCACACCACAATTTACTTGCTCAGGTAAGCTCAGCATGGAATATGATAATAATGACATGGCACCACCTTCTGGAGTTCTTAACCACTAAGCATATCTTCTTTTATCTATGCTTTTATACTCTCTATTTCTCAATCAAACTTCTTGTCATCAAACTCCAACTTAATGCTTCTTCTGCTTCTCTTGTTTATGGCGGAATGTGGGTCATCTGTGCATGATGTAACTTATTTCAGTGATTTAAGGTCATTGCACATGTATCTAATGAATTTCTTAGATTAGACAGTTGGAGAACAGCATAATACATGACATATGTGGGCTTCGCCAAAAAGAAAGTGAACAGCCAACTGCGGATGCAATCAAGTTCATCCGTGGCCAGTGTAAAAATTATTGTTTAGTTTGTGATGAAAGAGTAATTTTGTAAAAAAAAATTAAAGTCAAGTCTGGAAGAAAGACATTGAATCTACTAGTTTGAGAAAGGTTTGCATTATTTGCATAAAACTTAGCTGCTCGGTAAGGCACATACGTGCCTGATTAGTTTTCACAGGCGGGCTTCTTTTGCTTTGACTATATGTGCAAGTTTATTTATGGCTGTGTATGCATTTAGAATTCTATAACTCTTGAGATCAACGTAGAAGTATGTTTTTCAGGTTGTTGGCAGAAAGTATATCAGGCTTTACCCTTCTTCATTGACAGAGGAACTATATCCGTACAGCGAGACTATGCTTTGCAATTCCAGCCAGGTAGTGGCTTGAACGTTTCAGAATCTGCATATTACCTCCGTTATCGTATTCACGCTAAGTTGGCCTCTAGATCTATATCCATAATCGTTAAATTTTGTACCCTTGTATCTCACAGCATTGTCTCTTACTACTCTAAATTGATGTATGATTTCTCAAGGTTGATCTGGACAACATAGACGAAAGACAATTTCCTAAGGTGAATGAACTGGAGTTCCTGGACTGCATTTTGAAGGAAGGTGAAATGCTTTACATCCCACCGAAATGGTGGCACTATGTCCGATCTTTGACAACAAGTTTCTCGGTTAGCTTTTGGTGGAGTGCATCTGCAAGTTCAACTGCGTCCTGAGGCTTTATCAGTCTCATTCATAATATCCATTCTCATAGAACCAGTTTCTGAACTTGGTATAGGCCTAAAAGTTTTGATTAGTACAAAGATGAGATATGTGTAGTAATTCATCATGATGCACTCACAAGTAGTTATTTTAGAAGTTTGAGTACATCTCTTGATAAATTAATAATTGGGAGTTTTGTCTTTTAACGCACTGCATGTGTTGTTGCTTTCTTTCTTCGGAGATGTACAATTCTTGTCATTGCCATTTGCCAAACTCAGCAATTCACCTGATATTTTCTATGTATTTATGTCTTTGTACGACCATGACACTCTGCTTCGATCATTGCCTATGATCCATCAAACTATTAAGATTTTATCACTAGAGCAAGTGCAATTGCCTTCTTTTCAACTAATTTCATAAGCTCTAAATATACAGAGAGGGGGAAGAACTTCAATGATTGGAATTCGATAATCCCCAGCAGCAAGTACAATACAGTACACAGTTGGATAAGAAGTTATGGGTGATTCTGATGAAATGGAATTGCATGACCTAAAGTTCCAAACACTAAAAATGAGCTAATACTGAACCAAATACCAATGGAGAAAGTAAAAGTTGGCCAACTTTTATTGAAGGCAAACTCTTTGAATCATCTAAGCTGCAGATTTGTACCTACACAGAACCTTACACCTTAACATCCTGCCCTGAATATAAAACCCTGGCATTACCATGATCTTAACCCTGCTTGGACCGCGTGACATTTGCCTATCCATAAACATATCTTCCATGAAATGCGGATCAAACGTTCTGTTTTCTTCAACTCTTAAAATTCCCAATGATGGATTGAATGAAAAAGCTAGCAAGTGAAGCAACCATATGCATTTAGCAGCAACAAAGAAGGCTTGGAGAAGCAGTTCAGGCCACGGTCTAGTCCAACTCATGGTTGTAATAATGTAACTCATCTTCTGATCACAAAACTTACTAAACTCCTCGCTGTAATATTTTGTTCCTTTCCTTAAAACTTCATTCCAGCTCAGATTCCTCAGTGCCACAAATGAAGAAAACTGAGTCTGACGATCTTGTTGAGGATCTAGGTGCTTTGGTGATCCATTCTTTTGGAAAACACAGTTCTCAAAATCTTGGTAAAGGGATTGATTAATTATGGCTTCCAAATGGTACAAGACTGCTTTTGAGTGCTTGGAATTCAGAGAAAGTTTATGTGGATGAAGAAGCAAGTTCAAGTTGTCCACAAGGGTCTTATCTGTTTCTTCAATCTGGCTCACCATTGTCTTGCAGAATTGTTTCACAGATAATCTAGCTTCTGACACAATCTGCAAAAAACCTTCCACCATTACCTCTTCACTTACAGGCATCAGGTTTTCTCCACTTCCATCAATGGATTTCCCTTTCTTGGGAAAGTTTCCGACCACCCTTTCAGAGGCATTTAAATCCTTTCCTTGTGTTGCTATCCTTAACGCCTTCTTCAACTCAGTACAGTAATTCTCCAAGTACTCTAGCTTCTGTCTTAATTCTCCCAATGAAGATTTCATCTCAGCAACTTCCATTAAAGCTTCATCTCTATTTCGATTCGCTTCTGTCAATTCTCTCTTCAATGTTTCAATGGACAATACTCCCAAGTCCTTGAGAATCTGTGAGACTTCCTCCGAATCTGTTCTATTTGGTGATATCTCGTGCTTCTGCTTCTTCTTCAGCTTTGGGAACAACCATGAAATCATTCCCCGAGTTCTTGGTTGTGACTGGAGAGATGAGTGGTGGGAATCTGTCATCGGAACCACAGTATTGGAACTCTTGATACTTCGAGTGGTCAGATTTTCAGACTCCGTAATTATACTAACTGACTTGCATTTATTGCAAGAAGGTACAGACTTGAAGTCTGTCAAACTATTTCTCCTACTAGACCTATAGAATTCTGTTCCAGGTGACGAGTGAAGCACGGTAATATTGTTGGCACAAGAACCAGTGGCAGATCTTTGATCTTCTGCTGCATAATTATGGAGTTCCAAATTGACCAAACCAGAAGGAATCCCTTTCCTTGATGAGGAATTCTCCTTCTTAAAATCAGAATAAGCAGTTCCATAGCTAATTCCTTCTTCTAGCCCATAATCCTCCCCAACTTCAGATAATGTTCTTGATTTTGTTAGAATCTGACTGTGCCCGGTTAAGGGTTCGTCTTCATAACTCTGTCAGACCACTCATTCTAAGTTAGTAATTCGACAAGAAACGAATTCGGGTTCTGGGTTATGTTTCATCTTGAAGCTAAGAAAAAAACAAAATTCTCCATCTGAAAATCATAGTCACAAACGCTAAAGAAGTGAGGAACCAATAGTACAGTAGTGTAAAGATCCAGTTTTTGAAACTTGGCAACCTCGGTAGGAAAATTGTTAATTCTAAGACTATTAGTATGCGCAAGAACTTGAAAAGCAAGCAAATACAGATACATTATATGATAGTTTTATTGATCCAATTATGAACCTTGAAACTTGTTTTGGAAGCAAAATATAGACAATGGAGTAACAACTAAGATACCCCTTTTACTTCAAGAGACAAAAATAATAAATGCACATATCGAAATCAAAATGGTGAAACAAAAACAGGAAATGCAAATGTTGAAACGAAGATATGGAAAAGAAACTGACTCACAGGAGTGAAAACAGGGTAATCCTGAGAAGAGAATTGAGAAAGAGGGCGTGAACCAGGTGAAGAAGACGGGAATCTCATATTTGCAGGACTGTTTCCTTGCGTGAGAGCAGCGTGGAGAGCTCTAAGCTCCACTGCTTTGGCAATGGCAGCTTGTATCTCTTGTCTGTTAACTTCCTGGTGGCTGTTGTTTTTATTGTTATCATTGCTTTGAAAGATTTGAGTAGCAGTAGCTGCCATGGATAAAAAGAAAAGAAAACAGAGTAGAAGCAGAGCATATACACCCAAAGAATAGAACAAGGAAAGAAGGAAAAAAAATACAAGTATATAGTAGAGTAGATGAAGAATGAAAAACAACAAAATGGATTTTCAAAAGGGTATCTAATGGTTTGGATTTGATTTATAGATATGAGGATGATATTGAATGTAGTGACAACCAGAGAAGTTAGGTAGATAGAGAAAGGGTATGTTAAATTCCAATCAGCTTGTGTCTTTGTTCAGTAATAGAATGTGAGCATGTGAAGCAGAGAGAGAGAGAGCAGAGGGAGGAGTAATGTTTTTCTTCTGCAGTAGTAGTTTTTAATGTACTTGCAATGAAATGTAGAGTAGCAAAAGAGTTGAAAGCAAAAAATGAAAAGAAAAGGGTTATCCTAAATAAGTCGGAAGGTCATAAAACTGACCATACTTCCACAAAATAATGCCAAAACGTGAAATGGTGGCATTTGGGTGGTGGTGGTACCACTGTGGACATGATTGCTTCAAGTACTACTACTACTACGACTATCAGAAGAAGATGATGCCATTGCATACCCACTACCCCTAACCCTACCTAAATTCCTAATTTTGTTAACTACTGCTCTAATCATATCAAACTAATCATGCAACTCAGTTGTTTGATCAAGGGTATTATTTAGACCCACTTCTCAATTAGTACAAAAGGGTTTTTCAATTTGTTGTGATATAGATGCTAATTGAAGTTCACAAATTGTATGTTGATCTACTTTATTTGCTTTCTATTATTATTACTATTATACAATACAATACAACGAAGTAGTGGTCCTAAAGAAAGGAGTATAAGATTCTTTGCTCTGTTTCTTGAACAATAAATACAAAATAACTAAACCAGAGTGAATGATTAAGAGATGCATAAAAACAGAACAGAGTGATGGTAGTTTCGTCCATGTACTGAGCTGTTCTTTTTTTTTTTTTAATTTTTGGTTGCCGAAAGAAAAGGGTCGACGTGGGGGACAGAATGATCCATTACCTTCCAAACATCTGTTGTCTCCATCCCTTTTTTTTTTCCTTTTAACAGTGAATCTTGTGAAGCATAGATAGTGCCATCCTTGTGACCAAACAGAGGCCTTTAACTTCATTATTAAAGATCTAAACTTTCCCCAGAATGGTGTCCATGTGTATAGATATATACTTGGAAGAGAAGATACATAAGCAAGCTATGGGCAATGGGTTTAGTGTTTGAGAATGGAATTCCAGATAGGATTAGAAAATGAAGGTTGATGGGTTTGATTAGTTTATTGAAATTTAGCCTAGTGAGCCAACCACTCCTCTTCACTTCCTTCAAAGTTCCCACATGCCAAAAGGTGGTTTTGATTACTTTGTTTAAAATCCTACTCAGGATATACATAATCCTTGACTTAGAGAAAGCTTCAGACCTAATACTACTACTTAGTAATTTGGCTTTTCAATTTGTTTTGACCTTAACTAGGTTCAGTTAACCAACTTCCCCTGCTGTTTTCTTTGAGATGTTGAAAAGTTGAAACTTTTGGGGATTATTGTAACTAATCTCCAAAAGTTGAGCATTTTATCATTAAATTATAATGGAATGGAGAGAAAATTTTGAGATTTGTTAAGTGTCACTACTTTTTCAAGATGATGAATTTAAGTTACATATCGAGTAAATCCTCTAGTAATCATTTTAAAATCATAATAAGTTGTTAACACAGAGAGTGAAAAACTCATGAACTTGTTAATATCATTGATCCTAGTACTTAATTCTAAAGTTTTATATATAGCATCAAATGAAATGGTAATTGATTTTACATTATTAATAAAATGGAGTAGCAGGTAAAGTTGAAGAAGCTTTATGATCACAAGCATACTTGAGAGACTTAACAACACATGACCCATGTACCCCACTTCACTCCTACTCTTAAAACCACCTAATCCTTGAATATGTCATGTAGTTACGTATCCAGTAATATCTCTCAACATAGTTTGTAATTATTTTTTTAATAAAAGCAAGTTATCCAATTAACTTGTTCAGAATAATTAATTATACATTTGATCATATGGTTTATTTAGTATTTGCTTACATATCTATGCAATGTGTAGATTTAAATGAATATAGCCTTGCAGCCTTTGGATGAAAAAAAACAAAAAAGTCAAGGAAGGACTTGGATGTCTCATACTCTAAAGGACTTTAAGGATGGAAGCAAGTCCAAACCAGAGCAGAGCAGGAAAAGATTGCAGGAAGGAATGGAGCATGCGTAGGCATATGGACTTTCTCTGCCAATTTGAGTAAATGTTGGAAGTGGGAGGTCGAAAGGCAAAGACAGAGAGATTGATATTTGCTTGCTTTTCCTCGTATAATGCTTACTTTTTGTCCTGTTTCACTTGGTTCCCTCTTGGCTAAAGTGGATTCCAATACTCACGCTCTAACGTATAAACTCTTAGAAAAGTTACAATGGCCATGACTCATGGGCTAGGTACCTAATTAGTAGACATAGATTGGTGTTCTCGATGATTCTTGCTAAGGACAGAGTCTCAGATACAAGTCTTGTTCTTTTTTCTTTTTTTCTGACCAAATCCTGTGGTATAAAATTGCTCCAGCAGTCAGTTTCTACATGCATCCCAATGAATTCCCCCTACTTCTGCTCTGAGATTTTAATCTCCTTTAATCGAATGCTTCTGTTGGGATACAACCAGCAACGAAGAATTCTGAGTAAAACCAATAATCCATCCTTCAGAACTTATATAAACAGTGAACAGATTAAAAGAGCTAAAATGTCAGCGATGAAACTATGTTCAATGGGGGAGGCAAAGCTATTAGTTAAAGCTCAAAAAGATATGTTCATAATCTAAAAGCACACACCTTGGTTCCAGCTACGATAGTACCATTGAGAGGGTGAGTCGCACATGTTGTAACACTTTCAGACAATGGAACAAACCTATTTTGTTTGCATCTGTTAACCACTCCAGAATGCATCTCTGTATCCTCTCTAGCACAACCAAACATAAATCAAGCAAATATTTAGTTGACTATTCACATCATAAAGAGAAAAAATGAAACAAGCATAACGATCACCATGACAAGTAGACACAAATGTTTAGGCTGAAAAAGGTAGGATGAGTAGGATGAAGAAAGCAATGTCAACCTAGTTTAAGAGGGTAACAACAGTAGAAGCTCTTTTAGTGGCACTCCAAAATATAATTGATACTAACTGCTCACGATCAATTGTTTACCTGTAGTCCACATGGCAGGGAGAACTAGGGTCAGGATAGAAATCTAAAAGATGAATGCCGTTATCAGATGATGATCCAATCACATAGATCTGCAAAAGAAAAACATTACATTCCACAAAGGAGAAACCAAATGGTTCAAACCCAAGCAGTAACAAGCCTGAGATGCGTTTTGTGTCGTTCAATGAACCGGGAACACATTAATGAAGTAAATATCAAGCAATCATCATAACAGTGCTATCTCGACCCTAAAGCCAATGGCATGGCAAGCTAGGTAATCTACATTTGGATCGTGAAAAGAACACCAATTCAGACAAACTAAAGTTTAGCTGACGTGAAAAGTAATTAAACATTGACAGCAACATTCCCCATTTTGACGTCATCGTTGATATCTGTAACCATGTACTCAAACTCATCTTAGTTTTATGCTCTAGTGTATCTCATCTTGGCAAGTCTTATCACCCAACTGCATTAGTTAGTCTGTTGTTTTCCAACTAATACCAAAGGCTTTGATATCTTTAAGACAGAAAATTGCACCCTAGTCACACAGTCTTGAAACAAGAAGAAGCCAAGAAACTCATAAGATGACCAAACATTGCCTATAAAATCTCCAAATTGAATTATATGCATGATAAGTTTATTGAAAAACCTCAAACATATAGCAAATTAGATACTGATAGGTAAATAATAGTTGGTGTGTCTTACTGATAACGCTGGCAGCCATGATGGTTTTCTGAAGTATAATAGATTAGAGATAGTGTTGGCATCATTCCTGATCAGGAAATAAAAAGCACTAAATTAATTAGTCGATTATTGTGTAAGATACTATGATGAATAGCGTAATCTCAGACTGCCAAATTTACTCACAACCAAGCTGGAGGAGGGCAATGAATATGAGTGATTTGAAAATTATGAGTGTTCAAAATGCCTGACCTGAATTTAATCATAAGATAAGAAGTCAGATCATCAACCAGAACTATTCTGTTGACATGTTAAATAGGCTAAAACAATGAATGCAAATGGAGATTGAAGAGTAAAAGGCATATGGCAACTATCCATGGCTGTAAGCATCACAATGATGGGCATACCCTTACTACTACTCAACTCTTGCAGTCAATGTAATGCATATTGCAGGTACAATATGGAAAGCGCTATCAGAATATTCTTATTTAATATAAGCATAACAAATTGATCTTTTCCTAACTTATAAAGTTAGGTCACCAGCCTATCCTGTTGGAAGATCTGTTGTAAAGCTGATGCAGGTAAATATAACACACAAGCCTTTAATACAATGCCGGATTACAGCATAAAGTACGCTCAAAAGTAGTTTTTTTGACAAAGAGAAACAGATTCTCAGTTATGCTGAAGTCACCCACACCTGATATGTGGATTACAATTAGGCCAATGGATGAGCATGTATCAACTTCAAATTTATCCTGCAATGAGAGTTTTTGAGTCTGTGTAACCATATCATTTTTCAGGTCCAGCATCTTGATAATGCTTGACATTGGCATTGGTCCTTTGTATATAGCGCAGACTCAGAACTCTAGACCTAACCTTTAATTTCAGAAAGTGGGCAACTGTACTAGATTTTTTTGTACAAGTTCTTTTACTTGTCTCATTATAGAATTGCTTGTGAATTAGTCGTTGGTTATCATTACCAAAGTATTAATAGCATGGAAAGTCAGAATTTATCGAAACTAGAAGTCCCGATCAGCTTATCAAGAAATTTGTTCAAGTTTAATAATGCATAGGAGAGTGGAAAGGACAACAACTAAATTGCAGACTGCAGGAAGATAAAGCATGCTCTTACATGCTGACCTACCAACCATCATCAAGATGAAATGCTAAGTGATGCGGGCAAGAGGGATCAAAAGTAATGGAGTGAACTTCCTTGGAGACAATATCTGATTGCGCCTGCATAGTGATGGGAAGAAATGGTTAATGAGGATAACATTCACAGGCAGGTTCTGAACTAAAAGCATCCAATTAAATTTGTTGTATTACTCCACACTTTCCTCTACATCAAACATGAAAGGCGAATTATAATTTGAAAAATATTCAACACAAGGAATCATGCAATAGGAATACCTTCAAAGAGCCTATCTTTTCTAACATCGATGCCAACTTCCAAGATGCTACAGGAGGATGGCATACCTGATTCAACGAAAGGCAGGAGCAGAAATTGTAGGTAAATGAAATCAAATTTCTTCCAGAACAGGAAGTCAAATGGGAGCATAATATCAAACTGTTTGACAGTAATATCAAGAAATGACAAGAAAACCTACCTAGAAGGGAATTGTATAGTTAAAAAGGCGTTTCTGATTGAACCAAAGCTTAGCAAACATCCCCATTTGGATCAGAATCAATGTTTTCAGAATCCCAAAGATGCACATTGAGCAATAGCTTCAAAAGTTTACCTCTCGATGACTTTGAAAACCAGAAGATGCTCGTCCTCCACGGAAGTCCCACATGTAAATTATACCATGTCTACCAGCCCCAAAAATCATCTAGAATTAAATTAGTTATCATATAATTTGATCACTTAGATATAGAAAAACAAAGAGCAACAAAGTAAAAGACTAATCAAATGTATCATAACAATAGCAAATTATTTTAAATATCTTGACTTTCTAACAATTTATCAAATGTATCATAACCTTTAACACTACATATCATGACTTATATACATATATATAACTGTAACACTATTAGTGATATACCTTGACAGTGGTCAAATTAATTTCATTATCATATTCAAAATATTTTTTTATCGTTTAGATCTATTCTTTTTTATAATGATTTTTCATACTTTGAAATTTAAAAAATGGTAAAAAGATAACGTCCTTGTCAGATATTTTTCCAAATTTTATCAAAGGTGCATTGGACTATTCTAACATTTGCACAAATTTCAAGCATTAAATTCTTTATAAAAGTAATAATTCAGCATAATTAAGTTATATTACTAACCCACATAATTCAAGATATATGAAATAATTTACCTAATAACAATGCATATTCAATCATGCTAGCATAAGAATGAACAACAAATTTAAATAGCATCACGTTTCTTTAATATCCTTGCAAGTATTTGTCAATTTACTACATGCAAACTCAAAAGTGCAAATATAAAGGATAACATGCAAAAACATGCCTAAGCAAGTGATGTCTTCAAGCAGTAGCTAACCTGATTCTCCACATTTAGCTTGACACTGTTTATGGAGCTATAGTTATTAGTTGCAAGCTCAAGACAAGGAAGAGCACCCATCCTCCTATCCCATACATGGACTCCACCGTTTGTATCTGAACTAACTAACCTATCAATGTAAGAGGAAAGCATCAAATAAAGGAACTGATACACATACGAAGGAGCCGCTGAAGCGTGACAAAAGTAGTTAGACTAATAATTCAGTATTAGAATGTTGCCTGCAAAGCAGTCTCCAAACCATGAAAAGGTAAAAGCTACTAGCTGTTCCTTTTCAAATGCAAGTTGTTCTTCGTTATTACTATAATCAGTTTATCTCTTAGAACTTTAGGGCTCAAGTTTGGCACCAAATTTAAGTTTAGAGAAGTGCTTGCAACTTTTCACAAACCTTGATTTATCATCTGTTGAAAAAGCTATATCAGTCAGTCCCTTACGAATGTCAGTCCCATGGACAGTGACTGTGCGTCTTGTTTTTAGCACCTGCATTGAAAATGAAGAAATGTACATTGGTAACCAATTAAGAGAAAAGCAAAACACTTCAAAAAGTTGCCTCTCTAAACAAGCAAAACCGTGAAAATGATGAAAAGCAAACAAGACGTCAAAATAATTAGTTTACTTGGAGCTTCTTGAAACTGAGTTGCAAAGGGATACAATGATTGAGTGACCGGAAAATAGGAAGTAGTTTATATAAAAGGTTTCCAGCTGGACATGATATGAAAAGGGAATAATATTACCAGAAGTGAAAAGACATCTTACCTGAGCTGGATCAGAAGAGTCATAACCAATATCAAAAATGAGTACTTCATTGGTTTTGGTAGACGTACAAGCAATCTATAAAAGCAAACAAATCAAACAAAAGGTTCAATAAAGATTCACATTCCTTGAGAAGGAAGGTTATATACTCATCATTTTTATATGATTGTTTCCAACAAGACGGTCAATCAATCTATGAAATCCCTAGACTTAACTTTATAATTTATGCAATCCTGAGGATTTAAAAGAGCAACCAAAAAAGGAATTACGAATTAGGTGACAAAAAAAAGGTTATCTAAGCCACTAAAAGAAACATGGATGCCCAAACCTCATCTTGGTAAGCAGAGTTCCAGCCAACAGAGTCGAGTTGTTGATGCAAAGAAATGTGGAATACATGTTTGCTTTCATCTTCATCCAAACCTTCAAGCAAATTAACAATATATACAAGAGTAGGAGAAGATATGGGTGACTGAATGACTTGTTGTAAACACAAATGCATAGTAGCTTGGAGTGAAGCAAAAACAGGAACTTACAAGGAAATGAATGAAGAGTCTGAGAGTAAAGAGATTCAAAATCATGAACCATTAAGCATCCCGACTTGGTTACTGACACTAAGTAAACTCCCTGGAAGACATATGTACCATAAATTGGACAAACAAGGAAGTGAGAAAGAAAGAAGCTAAAAGTAAACAAAAGACATGGAAGCTGGAAGCTTGATAATGAGGGGAGGAACACATTAATTCACCTTATTGTCAAATTCAAGGGAAGAGATGCCATGCCTGATAAAAGAAGAGATACACAACAGATTGCATTGTTGGTGTACATGAAAGAAAGGAGTATGAATGAATATAAAATAAACTATTTGACAAATGAGTAAAAGGAATACTGAATTTGGTATTACTTGGAAATAGGAGAACCCCCTTCCATGTTAGAGATGTTACCAATCTGATTCATCTGCCAAATTATAAAATTGCCAACTCCATAAATCTTTTAAATAAAGAAACGATATTGATATTGATAATAAGGGAAGGAGGGCATACATGGGTTGGGCATGGAACTCCATTTACATTATATAAATGTGGAAATGCACCTATCTGTTTTATTTCAAAACAAAATAAAATTGGTGAGCTAATAATAATACTAAAGGGTATTATAAAAGATGAAACTTAAAGGAAATAGAAGGAAGTGAAGGGCGTGACCTGACCTGAGAGTAGGATTGGAGAAGCAAAGAAGAAAAGTGGTGGCGGAACTTGGGATTGAATCCTCCGATCAACTCACTCGCGGCCATCATCATTTTCCGTGACCCCCGTTTTCTTTCAAATTAAGTTTCAGAAATGCATCAAAATCTCACCATTTAATTTAACCCCATTAATATATAAAAAAGAAGAAGAAGAAGAGTTTACCTCTGAAAGGTTGTGGGCTTAGGAGAGTGCGTTGGAGATTGAAGAGAAGCTGCAACATCATTCATCTTCTTCAAGTACTTTTCCATTTTCCTCGCGAGAGAGAGAAAGGAGTCGTTTTTCATTTCCATTTTCCCGCCAAACAAACAGCAACCAATGTACTGTACTGTCTGTAACCCAACCCGACAAGTGAATCAACAATTAATGTACCCGGCCCAACATGCAACAACTAGTGGTAGTATTGTCTTTAATTGTGTGCTTTTCGACAACATAACTTGAATTCCTCACATTTATGCATGAAAGTGGAATCAGATCTCTTTTAAATTTTAATTTTTTGTTATTTTTTTAAGTTTTAAATCATTTTAAAATGAAAGACTTCTCTTTTTTATTTTATTTTTCTGAAAGAGTAGAAAAAATAGAAGAAATTATAGTGTTTTGTTGTATGTTATTAACCGAGAAAACATACCTTAATATACATTTTGATGATAACCAACAAATAACAAAATAACAACACTCAGTCGAAATTTCGTTTTTAAGCAGAGTCTGGGAAGGTCTTAATAGTACGCAGTTTTACTTATAACTAGTAAAAAGGTTGTTTCCAAATGACCCACATAAAAGAGAGAAAGAAGAAAATTTTAAGTCAAATTAGGTCAACTTATGAGACCTACAAGAATCCATGTATAAGAACTCATTTATCTGAATCTTAGTACGCTTAATTTTCTATTGCGGGTCATGTCTTCGATAAGTTCTAATGCTGCTATATCATTCTTGATGACCTCCCTCCAATTCTTCTTAGGCCTTCATTTCTTTCTCTTACAGTCTCTAAGTATTATCTTCTCGCATCTTAACATGACCAAACAACCTAAGTCTTGTCTCCTTTAATTTGTCACTAATATTAACTACTTTTACTCAATCTCTTACCATCACATT